>QTSX02000878.1:0-190190 GCA_014839935.2 Entomophthora muscae
CACAATAAAGATTATTATCAATTCTCTAATTATTTTCCCTGTGTAACTCTGCTAAAAAATCACAGTTACAACATTAGTGACTGTTGTTGAAGAAGTAGCTGTAGGACTGGTATGAGCTAAAAGATGTGGTTGAAGAGCTGGCTGAAGGACCAGAAGATGATGGTGAAGAACTGGTGGTCCGGTGAAATGAGCCAGGATTTTGCCAAATTGATTTGCCAAATTAGGAAAATATCAAATGTTTTGCCTTGGTTTAGTAGTAAAATCAAGAAGGAATGTAGATAGAAGTGTGAGTAAGATATTTATTTATTAAGTTCCTAGGATAGATGAAGGTATGTTGCTATGAGAGCTGGATACAAAGTTGTTTTGGTGGGACGTTTTCCTTGGATTTTACAATATTTGTAAATATATGGGGAAAACGTTGAAGAGGTCCAAAAAGAAAACTTTAAATAGTATCCTACTATTTAAATTGGTTCAGGTTGAATGCAGGGAAGACTGGTGCTGGAATAATTGACCAGTTAACGCTTTGGTGCACAAAGAGTTGTCAATTTGAGCAGTTTGAGCGATGGAAATTAATTTCTTAGTTGGATCCCAGTTGAACTTCAGAAGATCTCTATTTATCTCAGGAATGACAATTTGGATGCTCCTAAATCTCAAAATACGGAACCAGAGTCAAACCCTGGACAAAACATTTTGCAGACTGCCAGACTCATAGGCTGGGAACACGACAACCCGCTACTAATTAAAGAAGTTGCTACCAGCCTGCCAAGACCCAAACCCTTAGCTGTCCTGCAGGATTCTGAAAGCAAACTGCCAGTGCAAGATGCCAAGAATTCCCATGAGGTGCTAACGCCTGACACCGGCAGTTTGCCTGTGAAATAGACAAATCTCCCCCCTGGGAATTATTCCAAACTCTCTCAAAGTCCCAGGGAAGGCACTGAACCCAAAGAGGCACCCAACACTCAAATCAATAAACAGAAGGATTTGAAGTCTTCTCACCCCAAAGCGGCCAGTGGCAAACCACCAGTGCCAAGCACCACACTGCCATCTGAGACACCTGATGCCAACCCGCCTGATTCCAGAAAGCCTGACCAAGAAGTGAAGCCTGGCAGTGTGGGATAAATACCTGTCAGGCCAAGACCAAAACCCCATTGTCATTTTTAAATAAAGGTTATGAGATATTGGTTTCCCCAATTTTTGCCGGATTTTATCCTTGTAATCTGTCAGTTCACTCAAAGATCCTCTAACCCCCCTTCCAACCCGCCAGCTACGTACCGCCCACCAGGTGCTCCCTTTGGCACTGTCCACTTCACAGAGTACCCCCTAAAGCCTGAGTACAGAGACTATACCACTGACAACATACTAGACCGGGACCCATGGGCCAGAATCACTGAGAGAACCAGATACAACCAAGAAGGTCCTTGGTACATTACCAAACCCAGCCTGTTCAGAGATAAATACAACTTCCTCCCTGCCTACCAAATCAACATGGAGCCACCTGTCACCCCCAAGCCAATGCCTGCCTCTGCCACCAAACTCCTGCTGGACCATACCAACAAGCTTTTTGGAATCATATATATAACTCTCACGGGGGTAATAGATACTATTGTCCCCGCTGCCGGTCCGTGGTCGTGGTTGGGCAAGTCAATGTCCTACCTCATTAAGTTATCACCAATCCTTTGGTGGGCCCTGTCCACCCAGTCCGCAACCCGTCAGTTCCCAGACGCTAGTGAGCCGGCCAGTCAGGGTTGATTCCCTGACTATTTATGTGGTCTGCATTAATTGGTTAAGTTCTGGCATGTTTCCTGATGAATATGATTGGTTGGAAGCCAAAAGCTTAAAGTATAAGCAAGGAAATAGTGAATTAATACTTTAAGCTTTTGAGGAAGTAAGTATGTAAGCTTAAGTTATTATAAGAAAAAGTGAGCGGCAATGGTTTAAGCTTCTGAAGAAAGCCATTTTAAAGGCAGGATCATTGGGAAAAGGATACTATAAGAAGGTGGCTGGCTGAAAAGTTACGGGGTATTTCCCAGGCCTTTTGAGTTTTTACCGAGAGGTTTTTGGAAGACTTTTGATCACCAGCAGGAGCTTGATTGGACTGATACAAGTGGAATACCAAGGCCACTAAATATATACAGAGAGCTCAAGCCAAAGATAAAGGAGCTGGATCCCAAGATTAAGGAGCTGGAGCTGGAAATAAGGAGCTGGATCCTAAGCGCGGTGAAGAAGTATAATTCCAAGGTGCAGGAGTCTGATTCTAAGGCTCAGAAGTCCAAGTCTAAGGTGCAGGAGTCCAAGGCTAAGTACAAGGAGTCCAAGATATTGTTTTAGGACTCCAAGTATTGACAAAACCATATTGTTTCCATGACCCACCAGGCCATATACCAGAAAGTTTCTAAGGGATCTTTCTTCTGAGAGTGAATAAAATCCCATTTTGAACCCTATACATATTTCTGAGATACACTTGCCCTTACTAGAGAATGGCAATCCCTTCCAGCCAGTCACTGGCTATGATCCATGACACACTTTGGGGACTGGTGGACAGGAATCCCACACCTTGCAAAATTTAACATCCAAGCAAAAAACTGTTAATTACAGCAAGTTCAGCCAATCAGAGGCTGTAGAGGCTCTTGGTGATGTTTGCAGCTGGCTGCTTTTGCAACAAGTTCTGTAACTTATTATGTTAGCGTAAAGAGTATAGTTTGAGTTTTAAAACATATACTTAAGCTTAAGAGTTCAAGTTAACATGTATGATCATCCTCTCACTATGTTTTCTAATCTGAGTAAGCCAAAACTGTTTCTTAATAGTCAACAAATTTGATTAAGTTTGTTACAAAAGTAACAAGTTTGAAGCCCTGGATGGGAATCAAACCTGCTCCTAGCCACCAGGTGGGGCTAGCAGGTGGGAGAGATTTGCCTGCACCTGGATTTTTGCTTTCCAAAGCAAATCCAGTTGCAGGAACCATTCCTGCCCTGGGGGCAGCTGAGGGCCCGTTCTGGGCCCCAAAAGCTATTTTTAAGCCTTGGTGGGTTTGGCTGGGCCTGGGCAGGCTAATTTTAGCTGCCCAGTAAGCCCAGTTCAAGCACACCCTCCATTAATTAATTTGGGGTCCCCAATTGGGGACCCCTTTTTTAATCAAGTTCCTTGGGCTCAGGGAAGCTTGTCAAGCCAGTCCAAAATGGTGATCAAATTGGGAAAACCCCCAAAACCCCAATAGCCAAACCTGCCAAAATCAATGACCAGCCAAGCCAAGATGGACCATCAAAAAGCCAAACAACTGTTCCTGAAAACCCCAAAAATAACCATGAAGCAGCCAACCAAACATCAGAACCTGAGATGTCAAGCCTTGCCACACAGATAGCACCATAAAAATGCCCAGAGGCACTTCATGCAAGTAAGCATATAAATAAGAAGCACCTGAAAAAGTTTTTTATCATCATTCTTACCAAATAAAGTTGTTATGAAACTTTGGTTCAACAATCTTTTTCCATACATAATTTTGATACTCTTTCATCTACATACACCCAAGCGTCAGCACCCATCCCCTGGGATAGATAGCCAGACTCCAGTTGACAAAACCAAAGTTTTTAACTACTACTGTCCACCCAATGCTCCATTTGACCCTGTGCATTTCACTAAATATCCCCCAAATCCTGATCACGGACCCTAGTCCTTGGAAGACTTGCAGTGGTACCCCCTCCCAAACGCACCCAAGGGACCCTACCAAATTGTCTGTGACGGCAAAGCAATCACCATCTACCCTTTGATATTCAACAGGAAGTACAACAATCCTGCTGCCTACCTGATCCACATGGAACTACCCCCAACACCCAAACCAACCCTCTCAACCCCACCCACTTCTGACGCCACTGGCCAGAGTAGTCAATTCCTGGGAGTGCTATATCTGGCGCTCACAGGATTGATTGACTCTGCCTTTCCAGCTGCTGGACCTTGGGCTGTGGCTAGGAAGGCCCTTTCCTACCTGATAAAGTTAGGTCTCATCATCTGGTGGCCCATGCCAGTACCTGCTTTGGCTCCTCCCTCACTTACTGGAGCTCCACGGTACTCTTGGTATCCTGACAAAGTTGGACTTGAAACCACTCTTGTTTACTATGACTATTTTAAGCACAACTGCCAAATTCCCTATCTCAAATTCCTTATTTCCAAATCTATATATATCTTGTAGTATAGCTTATGGCTATTGCTCAATCAATAAAGACTTTAAACCATAATTTAATCTTTATTTTTTGTAAGATCCTTAGTTATGCCATGAAACCACCTATTATTTCCCAATTTTGGGTGGTTGGGTTCAAATGTTTGATACTTCTTCTAACATGTGAATTTTTGAAGAATTCCATCCAGATGAAAACTAGACCTGGTTCAGGTATAAATACAGAGTACTGTGATAATAGAAAACAGATGCATGTAGTCCCAAGAAAATGTTATTGTCAGGGATCCAGTCTTGGATGGCTGGCCCATTGTTTTCAGGGGTAACTTGGGCCAGGTTTTTCTGCGGGCAATGCCCACCACAAGAGGGGAGCTAACTTTAAAAGGTATGAGGCAGACTTCCCCACTCAAGACCATGGGCTGGCAGCCGGGATAATAGTGTCAATCACCCCTGTGAGGGTGATGTACACAATCCCAAACAGCTTGCCAGTATGGTCAGTTAGGAGGTCAGGTGCAGAAGCTGCCATGGGTTTTGGTGTCACAGGCGGCTCCATGGACAGGTTGTAAGCAGGGAGATAATTAAATTTTCCTCTGACCAACTTGGGTGTTGAAAATATCCACGGGCCTTGTTGGTTGTATCTAATAACAGATTGTGTCAGGGACCCACTTCATCAGAATAAGGTCTCTGTACTCCATCCAGTATTCCATATTGATTTCAGGCAAGGTGGCCATTTTCATCAACCAAGCAGTAGCGCTCACATTTTTCATAGCAGGAATCACAACCAAGAGGACCAAGTCAGTGTTGTAGGAGATCAATAATAGAGCCATACATAGTAGCAAAGCTAATACACCCAAGCCACCACCAATATTAGTAGTAAGCATTCTAGGCACTAGCTAGGCTTCCTATATCTAACTATTGTAGCAAGCAGTAAATATGGGAATTGGGAACAGGATAAAGGTTTTATTAAACAAACAAGAATCAAGGAAGGGCATTATTCACTTAAATAACCATAAGATCCAACATCAGGAGATCTTAATCACATCCATTACGTATCAGGAGCAAGGGGTTAAGCTCAGTTGATCACAAGTGTGAAACATTGTAGTTGGGTTTCAATAATGAAATAATATAGAGTTTCACAATACCCTGGAGGTGAAACAATCATCAGGGGAATTGGATAATCAGGGAATTTTTTGAGATGTCCTTAGGAAATTCTATACCATAATTGTGAACAATTTAAAAGTCCCTTGAGAACAATTAATGATGTCAGGAATTGGTTTCTGACAGATTGTATGCGGGCCAGGGGATCAAGTTTGAGTATCTTTTCTGGGGTGTATTCCTTGTATTCAGACTTCAGAGGGTAGTTGGTAAAGTGGACGGGTCCAAAGAGTACACCAGGAGGACAGAAAACAGCGGGTGGTGGGGCAGGCGGGCCGGGAGATCTCAAACTGAATTGGTAGATGGCAAATACAAAATAAGGTAATAGCTGTATGAACCAAATTAATATAACCTTTATTCAAAAATGGCAATAAGTTTGGAGCACAGGGTCTTTGGGTCTATATAGTATCCCCCCTCCAAACTTAACATTTTCCATGGGGGTTCCATCAAGGCATTGGAAAGGCCAGGGCCGGGGGAACTGAGTGCTTGGGTCCAAAGGCGGCAAAATGGCACTCAGCCCGGGAGTTCTTCCATTGGTCAAGAATCTTGATTTGGCTGCTTGATTGTATTGCTCTGGTGTCAAGGTCATGGGACCAGGCCACGGGCCCATGCCTCTTTCCTGGGTTTTCTCTTGATTGGTTGCTGGCGTAGACTTCAAGTTTATGAAGCTAATAGTTGCCAAATCAGTACCTCCATTAGGCGCAGTGATTAACCCTTCATTTGGTGTGATGATTTCTTTGGTTTGGCTCTTTCTACCGCATGGGTCAATATGCTTGGTGTCAGCTTGTGGGGGCTTGATCCCAGAAAAACGCAGGTGGGTGGTCCTGCGGTCCCCAGGCCCAGCGGACAAAGGGATCTAGGTTTGGGTTTTGATTCCAGCTCCTGGGCCCGGGTTTCTAGGGAAGAATAATTGTCAATCTTGACAGTTATACTGCTTCCCTGTTCTTTACCAGATAAGACACGCCATTTTGAAAACAGCATCTCAAAATACGCTATCTCAGTTTACGCTATCTTGATTTTATAGTAAAAACAACATTTTAATTTACAGAATTGCAACTAAGAAAAACATGTTTTAATTTTTTTAGATTTTTTGAACTCCAAAACTAACCCAAAAATTCTCAAAAAATAAAATTCAAAAAACACTTGTAGGCTTAAAAAAGACTCAGAATTTCAAATCTGCAATAAAAAATGGGGTTGATTAGTAGCAACATAGTTGCTTAAAACCCAAAAGTTAAAATAATCCCAAAACAACCATTTTAATCAATTATAACTATGATCTATACTTTAAAATAAGCATACAATTGTACCAAATACTAAATAAAATTAAAAGAATGATAAAATTAAAGGAAAAAAGATAGAAGAAAAAGTAGCGTTTATTGGAAAATGGCTCAAACATTGGTAGAAAGAGCAACTGAGATAGCTTGGAGATGCTCAACCTTTCTATCCTTAGGATAGTATGCAAGGACCACCTTGATGATTTCAGTATATTTTTTCACTGCTTTGGTCTGCTTAGGGGGATCACCCTTGGTCTTCATACCAGTCTTAAAGAGGCAGGTAGAGATGACCTGCTGGGTTTTTAAATGCACTATTATTTTGTTGAATTTGGGCTTCTGAACCTGGACTCTTGTTGCAAATTGGCTATGCACCCTTCAAGGGAAGAGGTGGTCTTGATCAAACCATCTATTACCTGCTTATAGAAGTTCCACTGGATTGATTCACTGCCTTTTCTGATGTGGCATGCTCCCTGAAAAATACCAACCCATTGAGCTTCAAAATACTCAATAAAGGGCGCAAAGGCTGCCTGGTAGGCAAATATATAAGGATGGTGGAGGAGGGCGTCATAAAAGGCATTTGTTTCCTCCTTTCTAACAAGGGCAAGGGCAGCAAAGCAATTGAAGATGTCATTGGCTTCTTTAGTACCTTCATAGTTGACCAGCTCATGAAGTTCAGAGCACTTTTAGAGGTGGCTGTCAGGGCCCGGAAAGCCTTGGACAACCAGCTGGTCATCCTAGAGGCAAAAAACCCACAGCTTGGGAACTCTTACCAAGTATTCCCCAGAGCCCAAAACCAATCTTTTGACTAAAAAATGGCCCAGGATTTCAGAGGCACACAATCCTCAGATCCCTGGCTTCAATTCTATTAAAAAATTTGGGTCTCTCAGCTATCAGAAAAAAGCACATCAGGAGCGCAACTGTTTGATCACGCAATTGGATGCTCAATTAATTGCGGGAATTATAAATAACTGTGGCAAATTGGCATGCTACAGTTCAAGAAAGGTTCATGTTATACCAAAGAAATGAGCATCCACTTCCAGGCCCAAGTACGCAAATTCCAGAGAAAATTTTAAGTTTAACTGCAAATGATGCCACCAGTTCTTTGGTGGCACAAAAGGACACATAATCTCCAGTAAGTATAAGTAGTGAGGGGGAGAAGCCCTCCTCACTGTTGAGATCTTAATAAAGCAAGTTTATGCCCAGAAATCATTATCTTATTGCAAAAATTGTCTATTTTTGCTTAAATTTAATTATACTCTTTGCATCTATTTGTGAATCCACAACACAATAAAAACTTGCATATCCTTATCCTCCTGGCTACACTCCTGCTGCTCCAGTCAAACCACCCTGCGCTCTTGATGTAGAGTACTTCCACCCCCACCATCTGGATCTGCCGCCTAATATGAAGGAGATTCCTAGTGCTCCTCCCCTTCCCAACGCGCCTCCTGCCCAGGACTTTAGCAAGTTGGGGTTTGTCTACATCACAGTATTGGGGCTGGCCAACCAAGTTGTGCCCCATACTGGGAGTTGGCGCCCCTTAGCCACTGCTCTCAACTACCTGATCTGTTTTACGCCTATTGTGTACATGGCCTTCCAGGCCCAGACTGCCTCCCCTGTGGCAGTCCAGTTGGACTCTGGTATGTGACATGACAATATGTCAACCATATCTAAATTATTAACTCTGGGCCCATATTCTTCTTTGATTATAGGGGCATCTTTTATGCTTTTATTTTTGACCTCAGCTTACTACCTAAGACAGTATTTGACCAAGAAACAAGTAAAAGAACAAATGCCAAGAAGAACTTGTTGCCAAACCATCCCAGGTCCAGACTGTGACCATCTCAACCTCAAACCAAAATTCTGCTGCCCCTAAAAACTTTCCTGACCTGCTAAAAATGGACTTGTCTGGGTTCATAAAAGGAATGATCATGATAAACACCTTGTTTTGTGCCCACCCCAAGAGCTTCAGAGACAACACTCATAAGGTTATGACAGTGGCCGCCTAACTGAAGGATAATGCCAAAGAAACCTTCTTGACCAGTCTTGAGGAAGACCCAGACCTCATACTCTCCTAAAACCAATTCCTGGAGAGAATAAACTCTGCAACTACCCCTGCTGGGGCCAAGATCCAAGCCTACATGGGGCTCATCTGCCTGACTCAAGGAAGGGAAAATCTGGAGACCTACATACAAAGTTTCCTACACCTGGCAGAGGCCGCCAAGATTCCTGACAACATATCAGGATTGCACTTCAGAAACAGTCTGAACTCACACCACGCCAGCCTAATGAGACACCACCAATGTGACCTCCCAAAAAATGAGCTCCTGGCTATTGCCAGAGGCATATACCTCAACCAACCACAAGGATACCACACTGGTCAGCCCTGGAACAACCAAGCCCCTGGTGCTAGTAGGCCCCGTCTGAACATGACCCCAGAGGAGTAACAACACCACGTCAGAAGTGGGATATACTTTTATTGCCACCAGAGTGACCACCTATCCAAGGACTGCACTAGTTACTCCAATGGTACCCAAGGAGCCACCATTTTGGCAAAAAAACAACGCTTTCCAGCCCTATTCTATCATTGACACTTCTTTATGTTACCATGACCACAAGTTGAACACTGTAATCCTCCTAGACAGTGGTGCAACCCTCAACTACATGGAATGTAGTCTAGCTGAGAAACTGGGTGTACCAATCCAAGAAAACTCCCAACTGGTGACCTTGGGTAACAAGACAACATACCTGTCCCAAAAATGCAAAGAGTTTGTATCCTCTAAGTTTTATAAGATGCTCCTGCCCACCAGATTCCACATCATGGAGAAGCTTCCAAAATCTGTAGTGATAGGGTTTGAATGGTGGGTTGACCACCAATTGAATTTGGACTATAAGAACCATCAAGTGACTGTCACTCATGGGAGAAAACCCTTAGAGGTTCCCTGCTTGAACCCTCAGCAGACCCCTGCACTAAACAAAATCACCATGAAATCCTGCAAAGCTGAGATCTCAAAATGTTTGAAGCCTTGGGAGTCTGTCTTTTCAGAAGAGAAAGCCACTGTCTTGCCTAAACACAGTCAGTTTGACCAACCATTGACCTCCTCCCAGAAAATCAACCAAAGCATGGACCTGTCTACAGTTATAACATGAAGGAACAAGCTGCCTTGAGAGATTACTTGGACAAGATGTTAAAGAAGGGATATATATGTGCATCCAAATCCCCTTGTTCATCCCCTTTACTGTTTTTTAAAAAGAAGGGTAGCAACCTATGTCCTTGCATCAACTACCAGGACCTAAAGAGCATCACTATAAAAACAGATACCCTGTAGCCAATTCCAAAGATATCTTGAACCAGCTTTCAGGAGCCAACATCTTCTCAAAGGTTGATTTGAGGGATGCCTTTAACCAGATCAGGGTCAGGTCTGGCAACAAATGGAAGACCGCCTTAAAGACTAGACAAGGCCTCTACAAATACCTGGTTATGCCGTTTGAGTTGTGAACGCACCCAGTATCTTACATACTATGGTGGACGTGGTCTTAGGAGGACTCAAGGATCAGTTTTGTACAGCCTACTTAGATGTCATCCTCATCTACAGTTGCACACCTGAAGAACATGTTGAAAAATTTCAAGCTGTCTTACAACGCTTCAAGGAACACAGAATCTTTGTTAAACTCCAGAAATATGAGGTCTTCCAAGAAGTAGAGTTCTTGGGATACAATGAACTGAAAGGAGGTTTTGCAATGACACCTGATAAAATAAAGACTGTGGTGTCATAGCCTGAAACTAAGAACCACAAGGAGGCTATATGTTTCCTGGGATTGGCAAACTTCTTCCATGCATTTGTCTAAAATTTTTCTATCTGCTTGCCCTTGACCCGCTTACCTCTGAGAAACATCCCTTTGTGTGGGATGACGCCGCCAGATCTTTACTTTGAGTCGCTAAAGAACACCTTTGTTTCTGCCCCTGTCTCTGCAATTCCAGTTTACAATAAGCCCTTCATTGTGAAAACAGAAGCCTCTGACTTGGAATTGGGAGGGGTATTGCTTCAGGAGGGGCATGATAGTAAGCTGCACCCTGTAGCTTGCTACTCAAGGAAGTACACTCTGCCTGAGTTGAACTACACCATTTACAATAAAGAGATGCTTGCTATCATCCAGTCCTTGAAACATTGGAGAAGATACTTGTGTGATGCCAACCACCCAGTGAGAATCATGACCAATCACAAGAACCTGACATACTTCTTCAAACTGCAACAACTGAATCAGCGTCAAGCTAGATGGACCCTATTACTAGAAGATTATGACTTATCAATCATCTAAAAACCTGGCAAGATCAACATTGTACCTGATGTCTTAAGCCTAAGAGCAGACCTTTTTCATAGCGCCAAAGAGATTAAAGAATTCAACACAAAAACCTTGCTGTCCCCAAACATGAGTGAGCCAATGTTTCTTTTCCTGGGACTAGCCAGTAGAAGGGAATAAATCCAATTAGCTCATACAGTAGACCAGCACTGCATCTTCATCATGGAAGACTTAAAGAAAGATATCAACAGTTGATACTACCAAACATGTTACTCCTTACATGCAAACACCCTGCAGCTACACAGATGTACCTACATACCAGAAGGTCCACTGCGCTTAGAGATACTGAAGAAATACCACAAATCTCTCATGTCAGGACACCCTGGGTGTACAAAGACACTCAAATGAGTCCATAAAATCTACATGTGGCCCAGGATGAAGCCAGAAATTGAAGGATACCTCAGTGGTTGCAAGACATGTGAATGTACCAAGCCTAAGAGAGGAAAGCAAGAAGGATTAATAAAACCTCTTCAGATTGCAGAAGGCTCTTGGAAGTCAGTTTTCATGGACTACATTGTGGAGCTACCCAATTCAAAAGAATTCAACGCCATCCTTGAAATTGTCAAAATTTTCATCAAGATGGCTTTTTTCATTCCAACAACAAACAAAGTAACAGAAAAGGAAACTGTCACTCTATTCCAGAACCAAGTATTCATGAACCACAGACTCCCACAAGAAGTGATCTCAGACAGAGGCCCACAATTCACCTCCAAGTTTTGGGCCCAAAACCTAAAGGACTTGGGAATAAAAAGATTTTTGCTACTGCATATTACCCTCAGAGCAATGGAAAGACCAAGAGAGTAAACCAGGTCCTTGGACAGTACTTACAATGCTATGCTTACTTGGAACAGAACAATTGGATAACACACCTACCAATGGCTCAGTTTGTGTACAACAACCAAGACCACAGCTCCACTGGTATTTCCCCCTTCAAAGCCAACTACAGATTCAACCCCACATGAGATGACCCCCCACAGAGGAAGTTGACAACCCAGAAGAACAAGACTGGGTCAGCAACATACACATGTGCCAAGAAGAATGTTCCCAGAACCTGAGAAGAGCAGTACAAGTATACAAGGACTTTGCTAACAAGAAACAAAGCCCCGGCCCCCTGATTGAAGTAGGAGACCTTGTGTACCTCAACGCAAAGAACATAGAGACCACTGCCCCTTGCTCTAGCTTGAGCCCCCAACAAACAGGTCCTTACAAAGTCTTAAAACACATTGGCACCGTAGCCTACCAACTATAACTGCTCCCCAAATGGAAGATTCATAATGTATTCCACCACTCCCTGTGATCAAAGAATAAAGGAACTTCTCTCCCGCACCAGATAGTGATAACAGCTCCCTCACCCATCAAAGTAGCAAGCTTCACGGAATACAAGGTCAAAGCCATCCTGGGATACAAATTCTGATATCAAAAAAACCACTTCCTGATCAAATGGAAAGGGTACCCTAATGAAGAGAATACTTGGGAACCAGAATCCAACCTAGAGAATGCCACTACCCTGCTGAAGGAATAAAAGTCTTGGGATAAAGAGTCATACTCTGCAAGCTTGAATATAGTGGAGGATGATGTCAGGGCCCAGGAAGCCCTGGACAACAAGCTGGCCATCCTAGAGGCAAAAAAACCCACAGCTTGGGAACCCTTACCAAGTATTCCCCAGAGCCCAAAAACCAATCTTTTGACTAACAAATGGCCTGGGATTTGAGAGGCACATGATCCTCAAATCCCTGGCTTTGATTCTATTAATGGATTTGGGTCTCTCAGCTATCAGGAAAAAGCACATCAGGAGCGCAACTGTTTGATCACGCAATTGGGCACTCAATTAATTGCAGGAACTATAAATAACTGTGGCGCCTTGGCATGCTACTGTCAGGGACCCACTTTAAGTGGAACAAGCCCCCAATTTGGTGAGCCAAGGCCCCTAAGTTAAGCCCTGTAATGGCTGAACCAATGGGCACAGTGACCATGGCAAGATGGCCCAAATTCCCCAAGTATGCAAACCTTCCCATCAGGGAGCTAAAACAATCCAAAAGGTAATATCCTACCATGTACGTCAAAAGATAGAATGATGTGTGGGGCCGTACCAACAAGGGTTTGGCAAGTGGAGGAGTAGAATGGCGGCCATAGTGGAACTTTCTTCCCCAATGACCAGAGGGATACTTGAACCATCCATTGGTCAAGGACTCCTTCTGATGGGCATCATTGGGAGAGGAGTTTTTCCAGTTGATGGTGGGTGTAGGATTCTCAAGACCTTTTACAGTTGTAAACAGGGAGACTAGAAACCATAGCAGGAAATAAATTCCTTTCATGGCTTCAAATGGAGTTACTAAAAAATAGATTTTGCAAGATAGGATAGGAAATATTCTTTATTGTTGGAACAATTGAAATGAATAAGAGTTGGGCACTTAAATAGCCTAAAATCAAGGCTGAAATATTTGAGTGGATCTTTGGGAAATGAAAGAGGATTTTCATGTGTATATCAATTAAAGCATACCTGTTTCAAGTGGAGGATACATTGTTGCTTAATAATGGACATACAAATTTGACGGAGTAAGAGGAGCCACAAAGATCTTACAAGGTTAAAGCTAATTAAGCAGTGTGAGGCCAGAAATTGCATATCTTAATATACGGAGCCTTATCTCAAAGCATAGAGAGCGGGTCAGCAATCTTAAGGCTGGCTTGACGCAGCCAATCAGAACAAGAGCGGTAAGTGACGTTATTCATCCTATTATTAACCTTTTTGCTTTTGAAGTGCTTTTTAAATTTGAAATCCAATTGAATAGGAGGATAATAAATAGGTACTCTAAGTGTGTTGGCTGGTTTCATGCTAATGTTATCTTCATAACTAGAGTCCTGGGTTAAATTATTGTTCTGAGAAGGTCTGAAAGGCCACATAGAGTTAAAAATGTTGTTGTTTTACATTTTTCTTGATATCCACTAACCAATCATCCATAATTAAAAGAGAGTCAGGAAAGGGATTCCTGACAGCTACAATGCAAGAAAGTTTCATGTTATACCAAAGAAATGAGCATCCACTTCCAGGCCCAAGTACGCAAATTCCAGAGAAAATTTTAAGTTTAACTGCAAATGATGCCACCAGTTCTTTGGTGGCACAAAAGGACACATAATCTCCAGTAAGTATAAGTAGTGAGGGGGAGAAGCCCTCCTCACTGTTGAGATCTTAATAAAGCAAGTTTATGCCCAGAAATCATTATCTTATTGCAAAAATTGTCTATTTTTGCTTAAATTTAATTATACTCTTTGCATCTATTTGTGAATCCACAACACAATAAAAACTTGCATATCCTTATCCTCCTGGCTACACTCCTGCTGCTCCAGTCAAACCACCCTGCACTCTTGATGTAGAGTACTTTCACCCTCACCATCTTGATCTGCCGCCTAATATGAAGGAGATTCCTAATGCTTCTCCCCTTCCCAACGCGCCTCCTGCCCAGGACTTTAGCAAGTTGGGATTTGTTTACATCACAGTATTGGGGCTGGTCAACTAAGCCGTGCCCCATACTGGGAGTTGGCGCCCCTTAGCCATTGCTCTCAACTACCTGATCCGTTTTGCGCCTATTGTGTACATGGCCTTCCAGGCCCAGCCTTCCTCCCCTGTGGGAGTCCAGTCAGACTCTGGTATGGGCCATGACACCCAGGATAGCTTTGACCTCATGTTCCGTGAAGCTTGCTACTTTAATGGGTGAGGGAGCTGTTCTCACTATCTGGTGCAGGAGAGAAGGTCATTTCTTTTTTGATAACAGGGAGCAGTGAAATACATTGTGAATCTTCCATTTGGGGCACTTATAGTTGGTAGGCCACAGTACTAATGTGTTGTACAACCTTGTAAGGACCTGTTTGTTGGGGGTTCAAGCTAGAGCAAGGGGCAGTGGTCTCTATGTTCTTTGTGCTGAGGTACACAATGCCTCCTACTTCAATCAGGGGGCTGGGGCTTTGTTTCTTATTGGCAAAGTCCTTGTATACTTGTACTGCTCTTCTCAGGTTCTGGGCACATTCTTCTTGGCACATGTGTATGTTGCTGTTGTGTTCTGAGGCGCGGCACAGATACACAACAGGGAATCCTAACCTTAGGATTGGATTTGTACTAAGTCTTGGTTAGATGACAGGGAAGGCAAATGTGTTTACCTTGCGGCCCTGGATGAATATTCTCTACTAGCGTGGCTAGAGAGAGGCGCAGAAGTACAGAAGACACAAAGACAAAAATGTGAATAGAACTTGATTTTATTTGTAGAATAGGAAATGGATTATATAGAAGTTAGGAATACCAAAAAACACTACCAGGACGGTAGGATCACTTGCCACAAGCATGAGTGGGGCAAGTGAGCTGTGTAGAGTCAGGAAACCAAACAATCATATTTCCTGATGCAGAAACCAGTTCATTTTGAGGGTCAAAAGCAAAAGAAAGAGATTTTTCTTTGAAATGGCCCACCAAAGGCAAAATCAAAACATGGTGAATGCTGTTATTCACAACATTGCTCCCTCTAGATTGGCCTTAGGGGGGTGATACTTGCGGAGGAACTTGGCGTGTACGCGAGCAAAAGGACAACCACTGGAGAGGAGCTTTATAGTGTACTCAGATCCTTGTTTGAAAGTCACCTCTAAAGGGCCAATTCACAGGGAGTCCAGCTTATGCGCGCGCCCATCCACACAGTGTTGGTAGTACAGGACATGGTCACCAACATCAAACTCAGGCAAGGGGGAGCACCCAGTGTTGTCAGGAGAGAGCTCAAGCAACTTAGTCTTATATGCAGAAGTGTAGGCAGTGGCCTGTATATCTATGATGTGGTTGAATAAGTCTTTGATGTGGTTGTCAGGGTTCACGGCCTTATCAGAGGAGAGTAGGGGAACCTCCAAGAGTGACAGAGTGGTGGCTTCACGCCCATACAACATGGCAAAGGGGGAGTACCCTGTTATCCAATGCCTGCTCAGACAATAGACAAAGAGAGCAGCAGGGAAGTAAAGATCCCAATTGGCAGTGTCAGAGTGGGTGAGTTTTCTCATGATAAAAACTAGTGTCAAGTTGGCACACTTAACTGCCCCATTAGTGGAAGGATTATAGGGGGCAGAGAAAGACTGGTGAGTTCCTAGAGCTTCAACAACAGAGGTTACAAGTTTGGCATTGAAGTTGGTTCCATTGTCTGATAACAGCACTTGAGGGCAGCCATGGTGGTAGAAAACATCCTGCAGCAGGAAGGCAGCAGTAGTCTTAGCAGTGATGTCTTTAGTAGGACGAGCTTCTACCCACTTGCTGAAGTGATTGACGGCAATCAGGATAAAGCGGCATCTGGAGCGTGAACAGGGGAGAGGGCCTACAGCATCAATGCTAACCATATGAAAAGCGTGTTGAGGGGGAACCAATTTGAATTTGTGAGAAGAAGCTTGGGGCCTCTGGAGTTGGCAGTCATGGCAACTAGCTATGACATCTGGGATCAACAGGCAAAGATTCTCCAAGAAGTAGTTCTTCTGAAGCCAGTCAAAGGAATTGGTAATGCCTCCCTGGCCAGTTTCTTTATGATCTTGCAACACTAAGGAGAGGCAAAGACTGGGGCGCACATATGGCAGGTATTGACCCCGCACCTTCTTGAAGAGTTGGTTGTTGCGTAAGAGGGTGTCTTCAGACATTTGGACAGGGCAAGTTGAACCTCTTCTGTCTCACTTTTCCAGGAAGAAGGGTAGCCAATTAGCTTGTACAGGTGGTCTGCCTCAGCAGGATGTAGGGCAAGGATGGGCATTCAGGATAACCCATCATCATTCTGATGTTGAATCCTGGGGCAATGGAGCACAGTGAAGTCATAACCTTGCAGGCAGAGGGCCCATCTGGCTAAGCAGCCTTTAGGTTCCTTAAGTTGTTGTAACCATTTGAGCAAAGCGTGGTCAGTGACAACAGTGAAATGGGTACCATACACATAGTGGCGGAATTGTTTGACTGCATGCAGCACAGCAAGGCACTCCTTCTCTGTAACACTATAATTCTTTTCATGCTTATTTAGCACACAGGAAGTATAGGCTACAGGGTGGTCCACACCTTTATCGTCAAGCTGAGCCAAGATAGCCCCAATAGCAAGGTCACTAGCATCAGTGTACAAGATGAATTCCTTATTGTAATTGGGGTACACTAAAATGGGTGCTTCTTTGAGTTTCTGCTTTAGAGTCTCAAAGGCCTGCTGTTGGCTGGCGGTCCATTCAAAAGGAACATTACGCAACCGTTGGACCAGAGGTTTGCTAGTATCAGCAAAATCAGGAATGAATTGCCTATAGTAACACATCATGCCCAGAAAGACTTGTACTCCTTGTAGATTGGTGAGCGGAAGCATTTTGTCAATGGCTTCAACCTTCTTGGTCATTGGACAAATCCCTGTTTGGGTTACTTCATGGCCCAGGAATTCAAGGTGTTCTTTGAAGAAAGCACACTTAGAGGGCTTTAACTTGAGGTCAGCTTCTTGGATCTTTATGAACACCTCTTTAAGATGGGCTAGGTGATCAGTGAAAGTTGCGCTGAAGACTTTTATATCATCTAGATAGACTAAGACACACGACAACTTCAAGTCACACAGCATGGAATCCATGGCCCTCTGGAAAGTTGTTGGGGCATTACAGATCCCTTGCGGCATGCAGGTAGGTTCAAACAATTCTTCTGATGTGATGAGCGCAGCCTTCTGAAGCTCTTCAGGAGAGAGGTCAACTTGCCAGTAACCAGACGCCAAATCCATGGTAGAGAAAAACTTAGAACCCTCAAGGCGTCAAAGAGCATCATCAATGCGCTGTAAGGGATAGGAATCTTTCTTGGTTAGAGAATTCAACCTATGATAGTCCATCACAATCCAATGGCTCCCATCCTTTTTCTTTAAGATGAGCAAAGGAGAAGCCCAGGGACTTTGAGAGGGAGCTAGCAGTCCAGCATCTAGAAGTTGTTTGAGCTCCTTAGAAACCTGTGAATCTTTCACTTGGCTGCAGCAATATGGCTTGGCACAAAAGGGAGGAGCATCTCCTGTGTCAATCTGATGAATCACACCTTTGACCAGCCCATAATTAGTGCTATCTTTAGCAAAGGTGTCTGAAAATTGGTCTAGTAAATCAAGTACCTCTTTCTGTTGAACCAGGGACAACTGAGGGAAGTCTTGGGCAATGAACAGAGATAGGACTTGAGGCTCGTCTTTGGGTAGGTTAAAGTCTTGAAATGTTCCAAAAAGGTGAAGGGACAAGACTTCAGGGGCATTTAACAACTTTCTGTGACCAACAATCTGTCCTCTGGATACAGTTGTAGGCAGTGCAGTAAGGTTGGCAACTAGTAATTGAACAGGATCCTTGTGGGAGACGTCCAGAATTCCAGGACAAAGGTAAGGCTTTTTATGCCCCAGCAAAAGAGGGGAGTACAGCTCTAAGAAAGTCCATTCAGGTAGTTCATATGATATCTGGGAGTCCATGATGGCCTGAGAACCTGGAGGGATAGTGACAGCAGACGTGGCCATGAGAGGAATTCCCTCAGTTGCAGGACAAGCCATGGGAGGACAAATCATGTTGGTGGAATATGTTTGGTATTTTAGCGTGAAAACCCCAGTGGGGTACTCCAGAGTACATGTCTTCAAATATTTACCAGGAACTTTGATTGGCTCCTCAAAGATCAGAGGGACTTTGTACCCTAGGATAGAAAGATACCCATCCTTTAGGTTGATAATCCCATTATATTCCCAAAGGAACTGGGTACCAACAAAAAAGTTGTAGCTCTCATTTTCTAGAAAAACAGCCAGTGCAGCCAACAGGAGTTTACCAAATCACATTGGCAAGGCAGAGTACGCACCAATAGCGCAAGTCATGGAGAGACCAGCGGTGCCATAGGATTGATGATAGTTGATGTTGGGGGCCAGCTTAAGTTCCTTCACTAGTTTAGAAGAAGCAACGTTGACAGGAGATCCAGTGTCCAGGACAGCTTTGATTTTTACTTTCTGAATAGATATCTCTACTTGGGTGGTGGTGCGTCCAAAGAGTGGCAGAACAGCCAAGATATCCTGCGCCTCAGCTAATTCCTTGTCCCATTTCTCAATCATGAATCTTAGTCCTGGGAACTCCTTATATACGGTTTGGAGAGGGAGTGAGACAGATACATTCTTGAAAACGGCGTTTGCAACTTCAGCGGCTTCCTCTGATGATTCCACCAATACAGGGGACCTTTTTTCCTGAGTAAGATAGGGGCAGGATACAACTGCTTTGGCCTCAGACAAGGGCTTGGTGGTAGTTGTAGTCTTCCCAGATTGTAGCTTGTAGGGAACTGCAATAGTCTCTGGGACGGCAAGAACAGAATACCTGTATGCATCAGGGTCTTCAACATCAGATTCATCCACATCAGAATCATCAGAAATGTCATGGAACAGAAGGAGAATAGGAGGAGCCTCATCATCAGTAGGCTCAGAGTCAGTAGCAAACGGAGGTATAGAAGGAGACTGGGAAGAATTGTCAACCAAGAGCGTCTCTGCCTCTAGGTTGACTGTTCTTTTCCCGACTGATCCTTGGGATCAGCTCCCTCAACCTGTGAATTGGTGCAAACGCAAGAGTGGTGACCTATCTGACTGCAGTTGTGGAAACCCTGAAGTCAAGGAGGATTTTGTGAGTTCATAGTGAGGATACAAGGGCCGCAAGAAGAAGAGCCAGAGTTGGAAGCGGCACAACTCTCCCAAACAACTGCCCCAGAATGGGTAAGATGCATATCTTGTAGCAGTGTCTTTATACTTTTCATGGAGGACAGCATAGCTTTGTGGGCCTTGAAATAAGGACACAGGAGTCAATTCACCTTGAGGGCCTGGGCGCAGGCCATATATGCTTCATGCGCCATCAATTGTCTGCTTGTTATTAATTGTTGTCCCTCCATGTAAAATCTGTCTGCAAATTCAGCTAACGTCTCTTTGGGCTTGAAAGATATGTGCATGAAGGCATCCTTTTTCACCTTCAGGCTAAGATCACTACCAAACTTGTCAATCAGGTGCTGTTTCATGTCTTCTCAGGTCTCAATGGTGGGTAGCTCTGGCACGACTACTTCTTGGCAGGCCGGGTGTAGACAGGTTAGAGTGTGTTCCTTCTTAACCTCATCTGATGCTTGCCTCATGGCAGTCTCATAAATATTTAAGAAAGCTGCAATAGTTGAGGTTTTGGGATCAAAGACTTGCTTAAAAGTAGGCTTGAAGTGTGCCTCAGGAGCTGGACCACCATTGCTGCTATTGAGTACATTTATGCGCAGGGAGAACTCAGCTTCAGATTTGAAGGGGGGTTGTCTAGCCCATAGTTGTCAAACACTTTCTTCAAGGGCTGTCAGATTCTTGGTAGTTCTTGCACCCATAGTGTCAGTTAGAGTAGTCTGTTGTTTGGTAACATCTAGACTTTGTCCTTGGGTAATGACAACAGTGGAGAGCTCAGCCAGCCGCAAAGTAAGGGATGGTCCCACTGACAGACAGGGGGTAAATATGTCATTTACCGAATCAATCAGCTCACTCATCTCCTGTACGTCCCTGTCTAACTCAGTCTGGTCTTGTTTCAAATGGTCCACCTCATTAGCTAGGGCAATCAACTCCCTAGCACAGTGGATTTGAGGAGCCTCTGCCAAACCAGGACAACAGCCATCTTCTTTGTTAACCTCAAGTGAGCTAGCAGCGGACGTCACTACCTCACATAAAGCAGTAACTTCTTGCTGTAGTTCAGCGACCTGAGCAGTCAGCGCAAGAACTTGGGGGTCAGGTTGAGGCATTTTAGTAGGAAGTCCTTGGCTACAAGTGGAAGCGTGTAATTCCCGGATGGCCTCCCAGATCCTCTGTTCCCTGTCCACCAGATCATCAGCAGGAGGAGCAGGCGGAACATCAGGTTTGAGAGTAGACAGCTCATTCACCTGACTCTGAAGTTTGGCTATAGCAGCAGCAGTGGTAGCTCTCTCTTGACCAAATTCTGCACTGAGCTCATTTGGACCTTGAGTGGCAAGGTCAGCTACCTGTTGCAATTGCTCAAAGGAATAGACACTGAATTCATTGAGCTGTTGCACTAGGTGTTCAAAGTTGGAGAGATAAGCTTTTAGGGTGGAGTCTACTTGAGTGCGCCAGGGTTGTTCTAACTGGTGAAACTCATGTAGCTGCTCCCTAACGTACTCAGGGATGGACTGGCGCATTTGCTCAATAGAATTGACTAAACGTGTTTGAGAGGTGACCAAATCATGTTGATTGTCAGATACCAGGGAGAACAGGGAATGAATCCATTGTTGGTAGGCGGCAAACTGGTCCCAATGATGGGTAACAGCTGCTTGTAGAGACAAGATCTCTTGAACGTGGAGTCCCAACACCATCTGGTGGTGGGCCAAGGCGGGCTGTACAAAGGATGACAGCAGGTGTTCAGCAGAGCCAGCTGCTGAGAGGAGATGTTGTGGAAACTGAGGGGCCACAATTAACTCATAGTATTTGGCACAGCTAAACTGTAGCTAAAGGCAAGGGATGGCCCCGTCCCAAGCTATCTCAAGGGCTACCGCCATGACTTGATCTAAGTCAGGGGTACCCATGGGGTAAGCAGCTAGGCAGGGACCGTTCCCAAGGTTCAGTACAGTAGGGACAATAGGTGGGTTGGCAATGTCTTCCTATATAGGGTAGCTGGTAATTTCAGGCGAGTTTGACTCCCAAATAGGCGGAGGCAAGGGACCTGAAAATGTAGATGTGAAAGGGGTAATCAAGGGACTTACAGCCCCTGTAGTGAGCACCATTTTTGTTGTGTTCTGAGGCGCGGCACAGACACACAACAGGGAATCCTAACCTTAGGATTGGATTTGTACTAAGTCTTGGTTAGATGATAGGGAAGGCAATTGTGTTTACCTTGCAGCCCTGGATGAATCATCTCTGCTAGGTGTGGCTAGAGAGAGGCGCAGAAGTACAGAAGACACAAAGACAAAAATGTGAATAGAACTTAATTTTATTGGTAGAATAGGAAATGGATTAAATAGTGGTTAAGAATACCACAAAACACTACCAGGACGGTAGGATCACTTGCCACAAGCATGAGTGAGGCAAGTGAGTTGCGTAGAGTAAGGAAACCAAACAATCATATTTCCTGATGCAGAAACCAGTTCATTTTGAGGGCCAAAAGCGAGAGCAAGAGATTTGTCTTTGAAACGGCCCACCAAAGGCAAAATCAAAACATGGTGAATGCTGTTATTCACGACAGTTGCTGACCCAGTCTTGTCCTTCTGGGTTGTCAACTTCCTCTGTGGGGGTCATCTCATGTGGGGTTGAATCTGTAGTTGGCTTTGAAGGGGGAAATACCAGTGGAGCTGTGGTCTTGGTTGTTGTACACAAACTGAGCCATTGGTAGGTGTGTTATCCAATTATTCTGTTCCAAGTAAGCATAGCATTGTAAGTACTGTCCAAGGACCTGGTTTACTCTCTTGGTCTTTCCATTGCTCTGAGGGTAATATGCAGTAGCAAAAATCTTTTTATTCCCAAGTCCTTTAGGTTTTGGGCCCAAAACTTGGAGGTGAATTGTGGGCCTCTGTCTGAGATCACTTCTTGTGGGAGTCTGTGGTTCATGAATACTTGGTTCTGGAATAGAGTGACAGTTTCCTTTTCTGTTACTTTGTTTGTTGTTGGAATGAAAAAAGCCATCTTGATGAAAATTTTGACAATTTCAAGGATGGCGTTGAATTCTTTTGAATTGGGTAGCTCCACAATGTAGTCCATGAAAACTGACTTCCAAGAGCCTTCTGCAATCTGAAGAGGTTTTATTAATCATTCTTGCTTTCCTCTCTTAGGCTTGGTACATTCACATGTCTTGCAACCACTGAGGTATCCTTCAATTTCTGGCTTCATCCTGGGCCACATGTAGATTTTATGGACTCATTTGAGTGTCTTTGTACACCCAGGGTGTCCTGACATGGGAGATTTGTGGTATTTCTTCAGTATCTCTAAGCGCAGTGGACCTTCTGGTATGTAGGTACATCTGTGTAGCTGCAGGGTGTTTGCATGTAAGGAGTAACATGTTTGGTAGTATCAACTGTTGATATCTTTCTTTAAGTCTTCCATGATGAAGATGCAGTGCTGGTCTACTGTATGAGCTAATTGGATTTATTCCCTTCTACTGGCTAGTCCCAGGAAAAGAAACATTGGCTCACTCATGTTTGGGGACAGCAAGGTTTTTGTGTTGAATTCTTTATTCTCTTTGGCGCTATGAAAAAGGTCTGCTCTTAGGCTTAAGACATCAGGTACAATGTTGATCTTGCCAGGTTTTTAGATGATTGATAAGTCATAATCTTCTAGTAATAGGGTCCATCTAGCTTGACGCTGATTCAGTTGTTGCAGTTTGAAGAAGTATGTCAGGTTCTTGTGATTGGTCATGATTCTCACTGGGTGGTTGGCATCACACAAGTATCCTCTCCAATGTTTCAAGGACTGGATGATAGCAAGCAACTCTTTATTGTAAATAGGGTAGTTCAACTCAGGCAGAGTGTACTTCCTTGAGTAGTAAGCTAAAGTGTCAGGATTGACAATTATTCCTCCTTAGAAACCCAGGCTAGGAGCTGGAATCAAAACCCAAACCCTAGATTCCTTCAGTCTGCTTGGCCTGTGGACTGCAGAACTGCCTTCCCGCGTTTTCCTGGGATCAAGCCCCCGCAAGCTGTTACCAAGCATATTGACCCATGCAGTAGAAAGAGCAAAACCAAAGGAATCATTGCACCAAATGGAGGATTAATCACTGCGCCTAATGGAGGTACTAATTTGGCAACTATTAGCCTCATTAACTTGAAGTCTATGCCAACAACCAATCAAGAGCAAACCCAAGAAAGAGGCATGGACCCGCGGCCTGGTCCCAGAACCTTCACACCAGAGCAAGACAATCAAGCAGCCAATTTGAGATTCTGGACCAATGAAAGAACTCCCAGGCTGAGTGCCATTTTGCCACCTTTTGACCCAAGCACCCAGTTCCCCTGGCCCTGGCCTTCCCAATGCATTGATGAACCCCCCATGGAAAAAGTTAAGCTTGGAGGGGGGTGCTATATAGACCCAAGGACCCCGCGCTCCAAACTTATTGCCATTTTTGAATAAAGGTTATGTTAATTTGGTTTATACAGCTATTACCTTATTTTGTATTTGCCATCTACCAATTCAGTTTGAGATCTCCTGGCCCTCCTGCCCCACTGCCTGCTGTTTTCTGCCCTCCTGTTGTACCCTTTGGACCCGTCCACTTTACCAACTACCCTCTGAAGTCTGAAAACAAGGAATACACCCAGGAAAAGATACTTGAACTCAATCCCCTGGCCCACATACAATCCACAGTTAGATAAAACTGACAAGGCCCATGGATATTTTCAACACCTAAGTTGTTAAGAGGGAAATTCAATTATCTCCCTGCTTACAACCTGCCCATGGAGCCATTTGTCACACCAAAACCCATGCTTGCTTCCGCACCTGACCTCCCAACCAACCATACTGGCAAGCTGTTTGGGATTGTGTACATTACCCTCACAGGGGCAATTGACACTATAACCCCGGCCGCCGGCCCGTGGTCTTAGGTGGGGAAGTTGGCAGCATACCTTTTAAAGTTAGCTCCCCTCTTATGGTGGGCATTGCCTTCAAAAAATCCGGCCCAAGTTACCCCTGAAAATGAAGGGCCGCCCGCCCAAGTCTGGATCCCTGACATTATGGCAATCTTTATAAAACCTGGTACCCTGAGCCCCAAGATGTTGTTATTTCTTGGGGCATCTTGTATGCTTTTGCTATTGATAATCACTTATTACACTTATAAGATGACCACAAACCTGATCTCTTCCATGGGGAAGAATACAAGCCTGATTGACCCAAAAAGAACCAACACTTCCGCTACTGTGCCAACAAGGCCCTCATCTCCCAAGTGCAAAATGTGATTGTGAACCAATCTATTACCAAGGTGGAGATGCCTCAGATGGGAAAGCTCACACTTGAAGAAGCTAGACGTGCCATGCCATTCCTCCTGCATTTCCTTACTAACGCCCCCTCCTATACCAGTGACACTGAGAAGATCCTTGGGGTTGCCTCAATGCTATTGAGGACGCCTTGGATTGGTTTGGTAAGGCCACAGCAGAAGATGTAGAATTCTGCTTAGACTACGCCAAGTTTGAGGCTGAGTTAATGGCCACAGATGAGGACCACACAAAGATACTACACCCTGAACTCCTTGCTAGAAATCCTTCAAGGCTCCCAACCCATTCAGGTATACATTGACAAATTCCTTAAACTGAAGAACTGCACTCAACTTGAGGACAAATTGTCAGCCATCATCTTCCTAAAGGGAGTGAATCCAGCCATGAAGGACTTGTTAAAGCATCACCTGCTGTAAAGCTCAATAAAATGAGGGAGTATTCTAACTAGGTAAAGCACCAAGTTGGTGACTTGAAATCCCGTGAGTGCCGTCAAGATGGGGTAGACCGTCATCATCCATCTAAAGACTTTGGCATGTACATTAAAACGTTTGAAATTACCAGCAAAGTACGTAAGCACGTATAATACAAAGGAATATATTGCTATGTGCTGGGTGGAGCAGGGCAACACCAGCGTGGGCCAGGAGTACGTCTTGGAGGAGTTGAGCTGTGCTGGCTCTTTGTAGAAGTACTCGTCAGGTGGTTTGTTGTGAGGCCCATGCTGGTGAGAGTATTGGTGGCCCCCAATCCCAAGGCAGGCTGTGAGGACAGCTGAGAAGATTAGGTGATTCATCTCCTGATCCTGGGAAAGGGCAGACAAAGCTTTGTGTCTTAACTTTCTGTAGTGTAAAAGTTTTTGGTATTGATTTATGTGATACTATTGAGGGGTAATTTCACTCAATGGTAGCACAAACTACCATCAAGTGGTTGAGATTTATTATATACTGGCATCCTTAGTGGGGCATGAATAGTAAAAAGCATTGGATAGGGGACCCCAAACTCTTGTTGTTATCCGGGATTTCCTTTTGGGAGTGGAATGGGAGTGGTTTGGCAAGCAATGAATTGTTATCCTTGGCATGGCATGGAATTGGAGCATCTTCAGGCACAGTAATGCATTTCAATTCAACTTTTGCAGTTGATGCATTATTTGTAATGCTGGACTGCTTGTCAACCCCCTCCAAATTTGGGCAGCAGTTCCCCCTCCATTTGGGTTTGGGGAAATTGCCTTTTTGGGTTTCTCCTTTTGGCAATTTCCCCAATTAGAGGGCTGGGTGGGGAACTGGCTGGCGGTGGTGGGCAGGCGGGTAGGGGCTGGCTGGCAGTGGGTGTGTGCGGGCGAGCCGCCAGGCCCGGCGTTTGGGGTATAAAACCTGTCCAAATTAAATTTTTTTAATTGCACTTTCAAAATTGCAGCTTCCTGCAGCAGTTTCCCCAATAAGGGGGAACTGCTGCATTTTTTATCTTGTTCTTTACACTGAAGTGTGCACAAAACATCCTTCTGAACGCCAGTGTTGTCAGGAATATTCCTGACGCCCGCCCACCCTTGGTTTGGAAGACCTGATCCCCTTATGCAAGGGTCTCAGCATGAACCAAGAGAACGATGGCTCCTCCCAGGGCCGCCAACCCCGAACACCAACCCCCAACAGAACAGGGATGATCCCTGAAGAGCTCCAATGACACTACCTTGAAGGACTCTGTTTCCACTGCCACAAAGCGGGCCACTTGACCAGAGCCTGCCCTAAGAAGAATACTGCCCCAATCTCACTGGCGCAAATAAACACTTCTTCCCAGTCTTACAAGTTCATCCAAGTGACCATAGAAGTAGCAGGGAATAAGCGCAAGATTGAAGCCTTTATTGATACAGGGGCAGACAAAAGTTCTATTGACGCCAGCCTAGCAGAAGAATTAGGCTTGACAGTCTCAGAGCGCAGTCTACAAGTAATCATGGGAAACAGCTCTTGGACACCGGCTATGAGTATGAACAAGAACTCCCAATGACCATTGGACACAATGTATACCCGTTGTCCCTGATCCTCTTTCCAGGACTACCCCACCCCCTTATACTGGGCAACTCCTGGTCTAAAACATGGCCTGATCTTGAACTACCACAAGCAAACTGCCATGTTGGGCCAACCAGAATCCTGCAATACTGTTTCTTTTGCATGAGCCATGACCAACCCCCTACCAAAAACTCTTGGCTATGAAGATAGAACCTAGTGTTGGAACGCTACCTACCCCCTACAGAGATGGAACCACGTGTTTAGTGAAGAAGCAGTCACAAAACTACCCAGCCATTTCATCTACAACCACGCCATAGACCTACTACCAGAGACTCAACTGCACCATGGCCCCATCTACAGCTATAACCACCGCAAGCAAGTGGCCTTGAAAGCATACCTTGAGAATATGACAAAAAAGTGTTCATCCGGGTGTCAAAAGCCCCCTGCTTGTTGCCCATGCTGTCCGTAGGAAAAAAAGATGGTGGGATGTGTCCATGCATGAATTACCAAAAACTGAACAACATTACTGTGAAGAACCGCTACCCCATCCCCAACGCCAACAACCTCTGTGATGTACTGACTGGGGCCCAGGTGTACTCAAAAATTGACCTCCAAGATGTAATCAACAAAATTCAAATCAAGGATGGAGACAAGTACAAGACGGCCTCAAGACCTAATATGGGCTATACAAGTACCTGGTGATGCCTTTTGGCCTCTGCAACGCCCCCCAGCACCTTCTAAAGGATGATCAACACCATCCTAGGGGAATACCTTGACCGTTTTTGTGTGGTATATCTGAATGACATTCTCATTTACAGCAAGTCTCACAAGAAACACCTGCACCATCTGGACCTCATATTGGAGAAACTCTCCCATGCCAATCTACATGCTAAGCTTAAGAAGTGCAAATTCTTTTAGTCTGGAATCAAATTCCTAGGATACATAGTGAAGACTGGCGGCTTTGCCATGGCACAAGACAAAGTAGAAGCAATAACATCTTGGCTGGTGCCCAAAAGCAGAAAGGATGTGAGAAGTTTCTTGGGCCTAGCAAATTATTGCAGGGACTTCATCCAAAAAATTTCTCACATCACCCTCCCCCTGACCTGCCTTTGCTCTGAAAAGGTTACCTTTGCCTGGATTCCAGAATGCACCACCGCCTTTAAAACCTTGAAACTTGCCTTCACCTCCTCCCCTGTCCTGGCCATGCCTGATCCCCCCAAACCTTTTGTTCTGGAAACCAACGCATCAGACTTTGCGGTGAGAGGAGTCCTTCTTCAGGAAGGAGAGGATAGTATTCTACATCCTGTAGCATATTACTCCAAGAAGATGCTACCCGCAGAAGGAAACTACCCAATATATGACAAGGAGATGCTAGCCATAATGAAGACCCTGAAACATTGGCGCCAATACCTATGTGGTGCTGAATACCCAGTAAAGGTCCCAACAGACCACAAGAACATGGTCTACTTCTTCAAACCACGCCATCTTAACCAACAACAAGCAAGATGGGCCATAGAACTGGCTAACAACACTCTGATCATAGACTACAAGCCAGGAAGGTGAATGTGGTACCCAACGCCCTAAGTAGAAGAACTGATCTGGTGCCTACCCACCTAGAAACCCGCAACCACAACACCAGAAATTTTTCTGGACATAACAAGCCTAGGCATTCACCTGGGATTGATGAAAATCAGAGCCAGCAAACCAGAAGTACTAAGGGCCCAAGCACTAGACAAGTTCACCAAGTCCTTGACCTCTGAACTCTCCAAATCCTTGGATAGCACCAACTACCAAAAAGGCTACTCATTGAAGGAAACCACGCTAATGCTCCACAACAGGATCTTTGTACCAGAAGGGAACATCAGAACCAACATCTTGAGAGACTAACACAACTCTGAGATGACTGGACACCTGGTTAGGCTCAAGACCCTCCGGAGCATCAGAAGGAATTTTGCTTGGCCAAAAATGGACCAAGACGTAAGTGCATAACTGAAGGGGTGTGAGACCTGTGGGCGGACTAAGACTTGTAGAACCAAACCTGAAAGACTCCTAAGACCCTTGAATATACCCCATAGACCCTGGATATCTGTCTCCATGGACTACATTGTGGAACTGCCGCCATCACTTTTGTACAATGCAATCCTGGTCATGGTAGACTGCTTCACCAAGATGGCATACTTTGTACCAACCACCACCAATTTCATGGCAGCAGAAACAGCCCAACACTTCCACAACTGCATCCTCACGCAACATGGAACACCTGAGGAAACCATCACAGACAGAGGACCTCAATTCACGTCAAACTACTGGACGCAGGTGATGAAAGACTTAAAAATCAAGCAATGTGTATCTAACTCCTATCATCCACAGACAGACGGCCAAACTGAGCAAGTAAACCAGATCCTTGAAAAATACCTTTGATGCTATGCCAACGCTGATCAGGACAATTGGGCAACCGCCAGAATTAACTCATTCTGCAAGTTGACTTACTGAATGTTGACAATTTGTTGACATTCAGTAAGTTGACATTATTTTGATATTTATCCGCCGGAATTGGGCATTTCCAAAACTAAGCTAATTTTTCATAGTGAATTATTAAGTCAGAATTACAAAATTAAAAAGGAACAGACATAATGTTGATATAATTTAAACAAAGGCTTAATTTTAAGCCAAAAAACTAATATAATTTACTATGAAAATGTAAGTTTCTTTGTACTTTTACATTAAGGTCAACTACAGTAAGTAATATCTGGATGTCAACCCCAAATAAGAATCCATAAATTTCTTAATAAAATACACAATATTCTAAAAACAACTACTTTTTATATTTTATACTACTGTTTTTATTAAATATATATTAAGATAAGCATTGAACAAAGACATATGCCAACTTTCAGAGCATTCTTTGTATTATTTAGATATTTACTGTTATTTTAAACTCACTGGATAAACTATAGCTTATTTCCGGAAGTCCACTCAAGCCAACACACATATGTTAAAACTAGAATTTATATATGTAATTATAATGTCAACTTTGTGTCAAATCAACGTGTTGCCTAAATTTCAACAAAGGAGTTTGGCTAAGCAAACAAAGTGACATAATTTAAGCAAGATTTAATAGGAGAGTTGCTATAAAAGAACACTGACTGCCTGAATGTTGACACCTTCACTTATTTATTAGTAAAACACTGCCGCTTAACAAAAAGCACACATACAATGGTATGGTAATTCAGGCCAAAGTATCCAGGGCTGTACTTCAGACTTCCCTCTACAATTCCTATTATTTAGTTTTCATAAGTTACATATGCAACTCTTTAATTTTTTTAAATTTAAAAATAATCAATTTTGGCCTTAAAAAACCAACTCCAGAAAATATTAACCAAGCTTTATAAGTGATTTACATAGTGTTTTTCCACTTTAATGCTGACTTTCAGTATGTCAATGTCAAAATTAAAGCGTTTTTTTATGCTGACAAACTAAATTAAATATTTTTGACTACTGTGACTACCAGAATGTCAACTTTTTATTTAAACATGGGTTTTTTCTATTCTTTAATAATAAAATAGCTCTAAAATTACTTTCTATACTTCTATAAACTATTTACTTAATAATAAAATTTAAAACAAGTGATTATTATTTAATTTTATTCATGTCTCACATGATTATTCTTACTTTATGAACTCTACTCTAATTATTGTAGGACAAATCTTCCAAGAAGCCACAAAATAACCCCAAGTCAACCAAGAAAGTACCCAAAGCCTCTGGAAAGGCCCAAAGTCCCTACCCCAACAAAAAACCAGCCAAAGAGCCCTCAATAAAACAGAATACAAAGGAGAAGACCCCAGACCCTGAAAGCAAAGAGCCCTCCCCTGCCCCCTCCTCTTCTCCAAGCTGGTACCAATCAGAAGGAGATGAGGTTCCACTAAACAAGCAAGGAAGAAAGAAAGAAGATACCCAAGAGTCCAGAACCCCAGCCAAGCCCAGATGAATCAAGCTCAAAGGAATCAAGTCCCAAGGAATTGAGCTCATCCCAGCCCAGAAAGCGCAAGAATCCAACTCCAGATAATTCCCCTCCACCGCCCAACAAATCTGCACCTCCATCCTCCTCATCAAGTTTCAATAAAGATAATCCTGATGATTACCTTTCTGACTATCATCAAGCACCAATTGGCCCATGGGATCCCCTAAAGGTTCACAATATATGTAACGTCAAAGGAGAGTTTAAGCTCCCAAAGAAGTTCCCTCGGTTTTTCCCTCTAATGTCTGTCAAAGGAGGTGCAAGTTTAGTCTGTGATGGCTATGTTTTCAATTGCAACAATCAGAAGAGAGAAGGAAGAAGCAAGCATTATGTATGTGAAGATAGAAGCTGTGCTGCCAGAATCAATACAGAAGGATGGGATAAAGTCACTAGTGAAAAAGAAGAGCACACATGCAATGCTCCAATAAATCTTATTGAAAAGCTTCTAAAGTGGTACCTCTACCAAATGGTCCCAGTCTCCAAAGATGTCAAGGCTTCTGATCTGGCAGTTAAGGCCACCACACACCTAAGTAATGAGAACCTGAAGCTCATCCCTGACTGCAACCAGTTAGTGAAATACATATGTGACAAACGCTGTGACCTAGTCCCCCTAAAGAAATCAGCCATGGTTCAAGGAGAGTTAGTCTTGACAGAGGAGTTAAAGATGTTCAATGGTGATGAGGTATTCCTTTTACATTATGATGGTCCTACAGCAGAGGCAAGAATTATATTATATGCTACACAACAGAACCTGGAGCAGTTGAGGGATTCAGAGACCTGGTTATGTGATGGTACCTTTGCAGTATGCCCCCGCCTTTTTTACCAACTATGGGTTGTACATTCCCTTATTGAAGCCAAGGTGCTCCCATTTGCCTACTTTCTGCTTCCTGGGGCAACAGAAGAGATCTACACAAGGGCCTTTAAAATCCTTCAGAAGGGCATCAAAGCCCTACCCAGTAATAGAAAGAGTCCCCCTGGCCATAACACTAGAGCCAATCCAGATGATGATGAAAAGGATGAAGCCACCCTTGCTGCAGAAAAAGAAGCTCAAGATAAAGCACTTGGCCCCTCAACTATAATTATGGACTATAAAACTGCCCAGTATAACGCTTTTGTAAATACCTTTGATGGAGAGGTACAGGGGTGTTTTTTCCATTATCAACAGGCTGTCAACAGGCAACTAAAGGGTCTACCTGAGCTCAGCAAGCTCCACTGTCTAGATACATCAGGAAAGTGCAAGTTCTTAATTCAGCAGTTTTTAGCACTAGCCTTTGTAAAGCCAGAGCATGCTGGACAAGCCTTTGAGCTCCTATGCCAGGATCCATATGCCAAGAAAAATGATGGTGCCTTCTACCCTTTCATTGAATATTATGAACCACAGTGGATTGGACGTAAGGTCACTAAGCGCCGGAGCAAGCCCAGAGCCAAAGCTAACTGGAACTGCTACCAGGCAGTTCTTAAGGATGAGATGAAAACAACTTCATCTTTGGAGTGCTGGCATAAGCATATCAAGTCCTCCTTTGGAATCAAGCCCAGATACAACACCTTCTACAAGTATCTCAAAGTCCAACAGGGGAAGACTGCTTCATCCATCAGAGATATTGAGAAACGCCCATCCAAGAAGAAGAGAACCATCAAAAAGAAACAGTATCAAGAGAAGATCAAGGACGTTGTCAAGGCCAAATATAAGCTTTCAGAGATTGGGGAATACATCAAGAAGATTGCCACAGTTCTTAATGGCAACCAGGTTATTGCAGTCTAGCCTTTCATTAAATTTATTGAGTATTGCCTAATTTTTTATATAGTTCTTATATATTAAGTATAATATTTTTAAATAAATAGTTATTATAAATAAATCATTAATATTTTATGATACTGCTTTTATAAAATCATTGGTTTTTTATTGATAGTTTGATGTTTTAGACTGTATTATATGGCCTATATTGATATTTTACTAGTAAATTATATTTTTTGTAGTTTTCAATATAGAAAAAACATTATATTACTGTTTCTGATTGCTATATTTTGCTATAATACGTGAAATTTATCTAGTACCTTTTGTGTATTGAATTTTTTGTTTTTATAAGTGGGAAAAAATTTATTATAGTAAAGATAGCTAATTTCATAGTAAAATAAAATAAAGGTGTATTTTTATGAAATTTTTCAATATTCATGTATAATTTTTTATGGACTTTTTAAAATCTATGTTGTCACATTACCCTAAAAAGTATCTTGAAGCTTAATTTTTATTAAGTAAAATGTTCAGGAAACAGGTTTCTGCTTATTAAAAAAGTGTCAACATTTAGTAGTCTGCATGAGTTAAAACTTAATTCTGACTTTTCAATGCTGTTGACATTAAAGTATTTTTAATTCTGATTATTGACATATAGTAAGTTGACTTGCGGAATGAGTTAATTCTGGTGGTTGCCGGACAATTGGGCCAAAATGCCCCCATGGCCCAGTTTGCCTACAACAGTAAGGATCACACTTCCACAGGCATGTCCCCATTCAAAGCCAACTATGGGTTTGACCCCACCTGGGACCCCCAGATTAGTAAAAAGGAATCAAACACCACGGGGCGCTCCTGGATTGAACAGATTCACAACACAAAAAACGTGCTTGACCAACCTGAACTGCGCAGTATAGACATACAAAGCTTTTGCTGACCGCAAACAAATCCCTGGCCAACCCTTACAGGTTGGAGCCAAAGTATACCTAGACTCCCGGAATGTGCCCCTACATGTGCCCTACAGGAAATTAGCTCACAGAAAAAGCGGCCCCCACAAAATCACCAAACTAGTTGGTGAGGTTGCCTTTAAGTTAGACCTACCCCCCCTCCTGGAAGATTCATGATGTGTTCCACTGCTCCAAGTTGTTCAAAAAATATGGGGACTCACTCCCCCACTAACAGATTAAGACAGCCCCCCCACCCATCCAAACAGGCTGCGCCAAAGAATATGAAGTTGAATACATACATGGCAATCAAACTCACTACCAAAAAAACCCAGTATTATGTCAAGTGGAAAGGATATCCACTAGAAGAAAGTACTTGGGAGCTGCTGAACAACCTGACTAATGCCCAAGAAGCTGTCCAACTCTACCTGAACAAGAAGAATTGGAAAGGAGGGCCCACAGGGAAGAAGGGAATGGTGTCAGGATTAACAATTATTCCTCCCTAGAAACCCGGGCCCGGGAGTTGGAATCAAACCCCAAACCTAGATTCCTTTGGGCCGCCGGGCCTGTGAACTGCGGGACCGCCCGCCTGTGTTTCCCTGGGATCAAGCCCCTGCAAGCTGACACCAAGAATATTGACCCATGCGGTAGAAAGAGCCAAACCAAATGAATCATTGGACCAAATGGAGGATTAATCACTGCGCCTAATGGAGGTACTGATTTGGCAACTATTAGCCTCATTAACTTGAAGTCTATGCCAACAACCAATCAAGAGCAAACCCAAGAAAGAGGCATGGGCCTGCAGCCTGGTCCCATGACCTTCACACCAGAGCAAGACAATCAAGCAGCCAATTTGAGATTCTGGACCAATGAAAGAACTCCCAGGCTGAGTGCCATTTTGCCACCTTTTGACCCAAGCACCCAGTTCCCCTGGCCCTGGCCTTCCCAATGCCTTGATGAATCCCCCATGGAAAAAGTTAAGCTTGGAGGGGGGTGCTATATAGACCCAAGGACCCCGCGCTCCAAACTTATTGCCATTTTTGAATAAAGGTTATGTTAATTTGGTTCATACAGCTATTAACTTATTTTGTATTTGCCATCTACCAATTCAGTTCGAGATCTCCTGGCCCGCCTGCCCCACTGCATGATGTTTTCTGCCCTCCTGGTGTACCCTTTGGACCTTTCCACTTTACTGACTACCCTCTGAAGTCTGAATACAAGGAATACACCCCTGAAAAGATACTTGAACTCAATCCCCTGGCCTGCATACAATCCACTATTAGATACAACCGACAAGGCCCGTGGATATTCTCAACACCCAAGTTGTTCAGAGGGAAATTCAATTATCTCCCTGCTTACGACCCTGCCCATGGAGCTGCCCGTGACACCAAAACCCATGCCTGCTTCCGCACCTGACTCCCAACTGACCATACTGGCAAGCTGTTCAGGATTGTGTACATCACCCTCATAGGGGCAATTGACACTATAATCATGGCTGCCGGCCCGTGGTCTTGGGTGGGGAAGTTGGCCTCATACCTTTTAAAGTTAGCTCCCCTCTTGTGGTGGGCATTGCCTGCAAGAAACCCGGCCCGAGTTACCCCTGAAAACAACAGACCGGCGGCCCAAGACTGGATCCCTGACATACAGGGTGCAGCTTACTATCATGCCCCTCCTGAAGCAACACCCCCCAATGCAAAGTTGGAGGTGTCTGTCTCCACAGTGAAGGGTTTATTGTAAACTGGCATTGCTTCAGAGATCCAGTCTTGGGCAGCCGGCCTGTTGTTTTCAGGGGTAACTTGGGCCGGGTTTTTTGCGGGCAATGCCCACCAAAAGGGGGGAACTAACTTTAAAAGGTATTAGGCAGACTTTCCCTCCCAGGATCATGGGCTGGCGGCTGGGATTATAGTGTCAATCACCCCTGTGAGGGTGATGTACACAATCCCAAACAGCTTGCCAGAATTGTTGGTTGGAAAGCCAGATGAGGAAGCAAGCATAGGTTTTGGGGTCACAGGCGGTTCCATGGGCAGGGTCGTAAGCAGGGAGATAGTTGAATTTCCCTCTGAACAACTTGGGTGTTGAAAATATCCATGGGCCTTGTTGGTTGTATCTAATTACAGATTGTATGCGGGCCAAGGGATTGAGTTTGAGTATCTTTTCTGTGGTGTATTCCTTGTATTCAGACTTCAAAGGGTAGTTGGTGAAATATACGGGTCCAAAGAGTACACCAGTAGGACAGAAAACAGCAGGCAGTGGGGCAGGTGAGCCAGGAGATCTTGAACTAAAAGAGTAGCCAGCAAATACAAAGTAAGGCAATAGCTGTGTGAGCCAAATTAGCATAATCTTTATTCAAAAATAGCAATAAGTTTAGAGCATGGGGTCCTTTGGTCTATATAGTACCCCACCTCTAAACTTAACATTTTCCACGGGGAGTTTATCAGGGCATTGGGAAGGGCAGGGCCGGGGGAACTGGGTGCTTGGGTCCAAAGGCGGCAAAATGGCACCTGGCCTGGGAGTTCTTTTATTGGTCAATAATCTCAATTTGGCTGCTTGATTGTCTTGCTCTGGTTTTGAGGTCATGGGACCGGGTTGCGGGCCCATGCCTCTTTCCTGGGTTGGCTCTTGATTGGTTGCTGGTGTAGACTTTGAGTTTATGATGCTAATAGTTGCTAAATCAGTGCCTTCATTAGGTGCTGTGATTAGTCTTCCATTTGGTATAATAATTCCCTTGGTTTGGCTTGTCTCACTGCATGGGCCAACATTCTTGGTATCAGCTTGTGGGGGCTTGATCCCAGAAAAATGCGGGCAGGCAGTCCTGCGGTCCACAGGTCTGGCGGCCCAAAGGAATCCAGGGTCGGGGTTCAATTCCTGCTCCCGGGCCTGGGTTTCCAGAGAGGAAGAATTGTCAATCCTGACAATTGTCAAGACAGGGGTGGAAACAAAGGCGGACCTGGAGGTGTCATCCCACACAAAGGGGTGTTTCTTGGAGGTAAGGCGTGTCAAGGGCAAGCAGATAAAAGAAAAATTTTAGACAAATGCATGGCAGAAGTTTGCCAATCCCAGGAAGCTTCTAACCTCCTTACGGTTCTTAGGTTCAGGTCATGATATCACAGCCTCTATTTTATTGGGTATTGTAGCAAATTTTCTTTCAGTTCATTATATCCAAGAACTCTACTTCTTGGAAGAACTAATATTTCTGGAGTTTAACAAAGATTCTGTGTTCCTTGAAGCGTTGTAAGACAGCTTTAAGGTGTTCAACATGTTCTTCAGGTGTGCAACTGTAGATGAGGATGAAATCTAAGTAGGCTGTACAACACTGATCCTTGAGTCCTCCCAAGACCACTTCCACCATAGTATGAAAGGTACTGGGCGCGTTGCACAACTCAAACGGCATAACCAGGTATTTGTAGAGGCCTTGTCTAGTCTTGAAGGCGGTCTTCCATTTGTTGCCAGACCTGACCCTGATCTGGTTAAAGGCATCCCTCAAATCAACCTTTGAGAAGATGTTGGCTCCTGAAAGCTGGTTCAAGATATCTTTGGAATTGGCTACAGGGTATCTGTTTTTATAGTGATGCTCTTTAGGTCCTGGTAGTTGATGCAAGGACATAGTTTGCTGCCCTTCTTTTTAACAAACAGTAAAGGGGATGAACAAGGGGATTTGGAGGCACATATATATCTCTTCTTCAACATCTTGTCCAAGTAATCTCTCAAGGCAACTTGTTCCCTTATGTTACAACTGTAGACAGGTCCATGCTTTGGTTGATTTTCTGGGAGGAGGTCAATGGTTGGTCAAACTGACTGTGTTTAGGAAAGGCAGTGGCTTTCTCTTCTGAAAAGACAGACTCCTAAGGCTTCAAACATTTGGGATCTCAGCTTTGCAAGATTCCATGGCAATGCTGTTTAGCGCAGGGGTCTGCTGAGGGTTCAAGCAGGGAACCTCTAAGGGTTTTCTCCCATGAGTGACAGTCACTTGATGGTTCTTATAGTCCAAATTCAATTGGTGGTCAACCCACCATTCAACCCCTATCACTACAGATTTTGGAAGCTTCTCCATGATGTGGAATCTGGTGGGTAGGAGCATCTCATTTAACTTCAGGGAGACAAACTCTTTACATTTGTGGGACAGGTATGTTGTCTTGTTAACCAAGGTTACCAGTTGGGAGTTTTCTTGGATTGGTACACCCAGTTTCTCAGCTAGACTACATTCCATGTAGTTGAGGGTTGCACCACTGTCTAGGAGGGTTACAGTGTTCACCTTGTGGTCATGGTAACATAAAGTAGTGTCAATGATAAGATAGGGCTGGAAAGTGTTGTTTTTTGCCAAAATGGTGGCTCCTTGGGTACCATTGGAGGAACTAGTGCAGTCCTTGGATAAGTGGCCACTCTGGTGGTAATAGAAGCATAGCCCACTTCTGATGTGGTGTTGGTACTCCTCTGGGGTCATGTTCAGACAGGGCCTACTAGCACTAGGGGTTTGGTTGTTCCAGGGCTGACCAGTGTGGTATCCTTATGGTTGGCTGAGGTTCATGCCTCTGGCAATAGCCAGGAGCTCATTTTTTGGGAGGTCACATTGGTGGTGTCTCATTAGGCTGGCATGGTGTGAGTTCAGACTGCTTCTGAAGTGCAATCCTGATATTTTGTCAGGAATCTTGGCGGCCTCTGCCAGGTGTAGGAAACTTTGTATGTAGGTCTCCAGATTTTCCCTTCCTTGGGTCAGGCAGATGAGCCTTATGTAGGCTTGAATCTTGGCCCCAGCAGGGGATGTTGCAGAGTTCATTCTCTCCAGGAATTAGTTGTAGGAGAGTATGAAATCTGGGTCTTCCTCTAGGCTGGTCAAGAAGGTTTCTCTAGTGTCATCCTTCAGTTGGGCGGCCACCATCATAACCTTCTGAGTGTTGTCTCTGAAGCTCTTGGGGTGGGAATAGAACAGGGCATTTATCATGACCATTCCTTTTATTAAACCAGCCAAGTCCATTTTTGGCAGGTCAGGAAAGTTTGTAGGGGCAGCAGCATTTTGGTTTGAGGTGGAGATTGTCACAGTCTGAACTTGGGATGGCTTGACAACAACTCCTTCTTGGCTTTTGTTTTTTCTTGTTTCTTGGTCATGTACTGTCTTAGGTAGTAAGCTGATGTCAAAAATAAAAGCATACAAGATGCTCCTGTAATAAAAGAAGAATATGGGCCCAGGGTTACTAATTTTGTTCTGGTTGACATACTGTCATAGCCCATACCAGAGTATGGCTGGACTCTCACAGGGGAGGCGGGCTGGGCCTGGAAGGCCAAGTACACAATAGGCACAATTCTGACCTGATAGTTGACTGCAGTAGCTAGGGAACACAAACTCCCAGTATGGGGCACAACCTGGTTGGCCAGCCCCAATACTGTGATATAGACAAACACCAACTTACTGAAGTCCTTGGCAGGAGGCACAGTTGGCAGGGGGAGTAGGAGGAATCTCTAGCATGGAGAGCAAAATGATCACTTTTGGTGGCCAGGAGGAAGCAAATACGTGAGGTTGTGAAGTTTAGTGAAGTTACAAATAAATGCAAAAATAATAGTTATATTGGTGTAAAAGTAGATAGTTCTTGCAAGAAAATAATGAATCCTGAGCATAAAGTTGTTTTTTTAAAGATGTCAACAGTGAGGAGGGCTTCTCCTCCTCACAACTTATTCTTACTGGTAATTTTGTGGCCTTTAGTGCCACCAGAGATTTGATGGCATCATTCTCAGTTAAACTTACAATTTTGACCAGAAATTGCGTACTTGGGCCTGGAATCAGATGCTTGTTTCTTTGGTATAACCTGAACCTTTCTTGAATTTCAGCATGCCAAGATGCCACAGCTATTTATAGAACCCACAAGCAATTGTGCGCCCAGTTGCGTGATTGAACAATTGCGCTCCTGATGTACTATTTCCCAATACTTAAGAGGCCCAACTTTGGTAATAGAATTGAAGCCAGGAATTTGAGGATTGTGTGCCTCTCAAATCCTGGGCCATTTGTTAATTGAAAGGAGTTTTCTTGCTCTGGGAGACAATTGGTAAGGGTTCCCAAGCTGTGGGGTGTTTTGCCTCTAGGAAGGCCAGCTTATTGTCTGGGCATTCTGGGCCTGACACTCTGCCTCTGCTTTTTTTCTTGTATACCTGGGAGTGTACATATTTTTGGAGCGTTTCAATCCTTTTCTCAGTAGATACTAAATCTTGGGTGGAGTATTCCATTTGGGCATGGTATCTTTGCCCATTGATCTATGGTCGCCGGTTTAAATCCTTCTGCATTAATCCATCTTGCAGGAAATCTTTTCCCTGCAGGATGAGTTCCGGACATACACCATCCCAAATAGCTTGTTTTTGTGGTTCAAGAAGAGCTTGGTTTCAGACACATGCATTGGTTTGGGGATAATGGGTGGCTCCTTGTCCAGTTGGTAGGCATGAAGAAAGTTATCTTTGTCTTTGAACAGGCGGGGCTTGGTAACTTACCAAGGGCCCTTCCTGTTGTATCTGGTTAACTCTTTAGTTTGGGCCAAGGAATCTTGTGCTAATATCTTGTCTGAGGTGTAATCCTTGCACTCAGGCTTCAAGGGGTATTCTGTAAAATAGACAGGACCAAATGGAGCACCTGGCAGATGACAAGGATAAAATACAGCAACAGTTGGGAAAATTAATATCTCATACCCTTATTTAAAAACAACAATGTGGATTGGTCCTGGCCTATCAGGTACTTTTACTGTGCTGTCAGGCTTCCTTTTCTGATTGGGTTTCTTGAGCTCAGGAGGGTTGGCATTGGGAGTCTTAGATGGCAGGGTGGTGTTTGGCACTGGCAGGTTGACACTGGTTGCTTTGGGATAAGAAGACTTTGAATCCTTCTATTTGGCAACTTGGGTGTTGGGCGGACATTTGGGTTCAGTGCCACTTCCTGAGCTTTGGGGGAGTTTGGAACAACTCTCGTTGGGGACTTGCACATTTTGCCAAGCAAACCACTGGTGTCAAGTATTAGCATCTCAGGAAAACTTCTACTTTCAGGCACTGGCAGTTTGCTTGTAAAACCCTGTGGTGTTGACAAGAATTTCAATCTTAGCAGGTTGGCACTGACTTTTCTTTCAGATTCATCATTGATTTCATGCAGAGGCTGAGCTCTTGGCCTTAAAAACTGGCAGGCTGCGGGAAATTAGGCTCAGGGTTCAAACCCTGCTCTATATCTTGGGTTTTGGAGAGGGAAAGCTTGTCACTTCTGACAATTTGACAATCCCATATTTTGCCAAAAAAAGGTTCAAATTCTACGGTACTCTGAAAAGAAATCAATATATTATGGTTCAGAAGATAACGATGGCTCATGTTGGCCATGTAGAGGGTTGGGGTTACTTGATTTTTATTGGTGGGATGCTGGAGCGGCATTGAGTACCATCACTAGTGAGGCGGGTATTGCTTGGTACCTATTTCAAGTGATGAGTCAACTTGAGCCCTTTACTGCTCCACAGTCTGGTGAAATCTTCATAACAATATGTCACTTGTGTGCAGAGAATCTACAATACTTTCATTTTACATGTGCCTGAACAGTTATCAACTGTAAGGAACACTATATTTTTCATGTTAGCCAACACAGTTAGTATTGCTGTGAATTTATCAGCTGAGGGTATTACAAGATGAAGCTTGGCTATCAGGTATGGCCTGTGGCAACATGTAAATTACTACCTGTGTTTTATGAGATGTGATGGCAATTGGATCTTGTCATGAATGACATTTCAATACTTGTATTGAAAACCCAAGAGTTGAACCCCAGTCCCCAGAAGGCGGATCAAACCCTCCAGACCAGTCCAGGACCCGCCAATCTGTTAAATCACAGACTTGAACCGGTAAATTACTCCGTATTCTGCCGGCCTACTACAAAGGACCCTTCAAAAACAACTCTAGTCACACAAAGTGGACAAGAACCTGCCCACTCGCTAAATTGCATACCCGAGTTAACGAGTTACTCCAAGACCCGTCAGTCTCCCAAGGACTATTCCCCAAATGATCATCAGATTAACACTAACCTTGAGCCACCAAAGACCCAAACCTATGCAGAGGCTGCAGCTTGTCTTAAGGAGGTTAAAATGAAGTCTATTTTTAACTTTATCAATGACCATCAGCAACTGCCAGTCTTCCACCCATAAGGGGTAATAAAATTGGACTACTCAGGTGACATGGTGAACAGTGGCAGCAGAACAAAGCATTGCCATTCCTATTTGCCAGAGCAGGCACAACCTGGATCTGCTGCTCTTGAGACCCCAAGCCAAGACCCATACCCCGCCAGTGCCTTGTCTGCAAACCTGAACCCTGCAAAAATCAAAGAAGCAAAGTCACAGGGTATAAAAACCCTGGCGGTACGGTGAAGACCCCATTGTCATTTTCAATAATAAAGTTTTATGAACCTTTGGTTTGAACAAATCTTACCCTATCTAGTCTTAGTGATCTTCCATCTTAATTTGGGTCAAGTAGACTACCAGGCCGCCGCCCCCTTCCAAGCCCAACCTGCCAAATTTCCCCAGGCATCATACCGCCCCCAGGAGCTCCCTTTGGACCTGTGCACTTTACCAAGTACCCCACCCCCCAACCCAGCCTATTTAGAGTACGACTTGGAAACCATTCCCATTGCCGATCCTTTGGCAAGGACTAGAAGTACCAAATACATAGGACATGAAGGAAAGAGAGTCAAGATACCGTCCTTATTATTCAAGGACAAGTACAACTACCTACCAGTGTACTTCATTCCCATGACTCCGCCATTAACCCCAAGACCAGACCTCCCCTTGGAACCCACTGCCGCTGCCGAGACCCCCTCTACCCAACTGTTTGGAGTACTCTATATTACTTTGACAGGATTGTTGGATTCTGTGGTCCCCAACTCCAGACCCTGGTCCTTGCTCGGGCGATCTTTATCTTATATTATCAAGTTAGCACCCATTCTATGGTGGGCCCTATCCGCTGGCTTGACTGCACCTCACCCCAAGCCGCACAATGCCTCTGCCTATGACTGGCTTCCTGACAGATCTCAGGATATAGCTGCAACACCTGTAAAATTTGGGGACTAGTCTGGGGTTTGGCCACTGCCAGATAACTATAGGTTGTGCTTGACGATATTTCTGCTGCTATAGAAGCAGCTGAAATCAAACTTGATGAGGTTGACCATGAACCATCTTTGGCAATCACAGGGCTGAGGTCTTCCATTTTCTCAAAGTTTCTGCTGGATGTGCATTTTCAGTATTCTCATCTCCTTGGACAACTTATCCCTGGTGGAATGGGACCAGCTAAAATAAAAGCTGGATACAAGTCTTTGGGATGGCTGCCCTTTGCTGGTTATCCTTGGCCATAAGTTTATAGCCTACTGTTTCATGAATTTAAGATGTAATCATTCATATTTGTGTTTTTAAGGCATATTGGTGTACCCAGTGAGCCGCTTTTGCTATGAAGAAGCATGGTAATTAACGTGGCAGAGTTGGTTCTGGAAGGATCTATCAATTCAGGATAGAGTGGGAAAAATAACTTCATTACTAGCTCTGCAGTGAAACTCTGGCAGTTCAGTTTGGTAATCTGAAGAATGATTTCCTTATTAAAATTAAACCTTGATAGTGTAATATGGGATCAGCTCTTTTTAAGGACTGAATAATGGTCAGAGGTGTAATGCCAGAAAATAGCACTGTAAGGTGAAAACTCCTATGTGCACTACCTAAGGTGCACCGTTCACAGTACATCATCTTATATGCACTATCCAAGGTGCACTACCCAATGTTCACAGGTATCAGATCCTCTATTCTGATGATGAAACCCACTCATCTGATAGTTGAACCTCTTGAAACCTCTGGATTCTCTTATGCTACAAGTGCTATGTGTGCCTGATACTCTTGATCATACATTATCAATGCATTTTCCTTAAGATGATTCCCTACTTTCATCTAAGTACACAATGATACATATATAAGTCCCTCATCATTCACAATAAACAAGACCCCACTTTGACCCACTTTTGACATATATTGCGCTTTGCACTTGGCTGGACATTTCTACTGTTTAGATAGTGTCCTTTAACCAGGTCCTTCCTCTGGAAGCCCCTGCTATTCCTGTTACAGAGACCAAAGGTGACAGGAAGGTCCCCCTGCTATACTAGCACCCCTACCAGGCTAGTGTCCCAGGCCCGACCACAAGTGCTATCCCCTCCTTCTCCCTTGTGGACTTAGGAAACCCTGGTGTATACCTGCTGCCTCCTATTCTTCTGATAGAAAGAGTAAGGTACAGACAGTCCTGTCTGTTCCATCATAACTTATGTCATAGAATACCATTATTTCCATGAGTTATCTGTACTGTGGTATGTACTATAGATGCTCTACCCAATATCTTCACAGATATAGATCACTGTATTGCTAAGATAGTGTTGCACTGCAGTAAGTTCCATAACATATCTGTGTTCCTTGCCAGAACACACCCTCCTGCCTCTATCCTCCACCCTCCTATAAGGTATACGAAACAGACCCCCTGTCTGCCTCCTCTCATAAGTGCTATTGATTAGCACCTCCCCTCTCACCGCCCGCTAAGTCCTTCTGGCAAGGACTCCCCTGAGTTGACCTTAGAGGCCCTGTAGAAAAGTACCACAAGAGGCCTGTCAGTAGCTTGGGTAATTTAATATTGATGGTGACCTCGTCTATAGTCAGGTTAGTGATTATATTGTAGCTGTGATAGGATTTCCAGCATATGACCGCTGTCAGAGTACTAACTGCTTATGAGATAAGGTGGTACCTTGCTGTTTATGTATAGGCCCAAAAGTTAACATGAAGCTTGACACAAGGTCTTAAAATACGGACTATCCTTGTGCAGTGATTAATTGAATATTTTAATAAAAATTGAAAGTTTATTGGATCCGTAGTGTTTTATAAATTGATTTGGATTGTTCTATGATTGGATAAACAATTTACTAGGTTGCTTCATGTTTTGTTTGTTTGATGAATTAATAAAAAGAGTATGGTATTTTGTTGTAAAAGGAATGCATGCCAGTACTTATCAGCTGAGTCTGGTTTGGAGAAAAAGGCTCAAGATTAAGTACATTTATAGATTTGGGGCATTGTTAGCGTAGTTTAAATATCTATTGTTGTAAAACAAAAGCTAAATTAATTCTGGTGTTGATCAAATGTGATAAGATTACATTAACTGGTGGCTGGGTAGGTGGAAAGTGCTGGCAACGGTTCGCTAGAACAGGGGCATCATTTCAGAGGAAGGAAATTTTGAAACATGGGTGAGTACAATGGGAGAAGTACCAGGAGATCGGCGGGCAGAAAGGCTTTTATGTGGCAGTTCACGTTATGCCTTGAAGTCGGAAACCTGTGCCTGAATAACAGAGTCATCAGAAATCTTGTGAGAGAGGAGAGTGGAAGTAGGGGCTAATATCTTTCCAAGGTAGATGAAACGAATAGAAGGAGCGTCAGCACCCCAGCCCCGTACAAGTATAATTCTCTCGCGTACTTGAGCAAGAGTATCTTGTCTGGAGACTTCTGCCAACAAATCTTCTGATGTGTTAAACCGGATGCGAACCTTCATGTTAGGGGCTGGTAGCCCATCCACCAAAGTCTTTTGGGAAAACGGATCAGGAGTGAGCAATGGTGCTTCAGATCCATTAGATGGGGATTGTATAGTGGGTGGAGAAGAAGAAAGATTTGAAGGAAGAGATAGACAGTAGCTAGGTAAAAGATAAAAATTTCCAAGTGTATCATAGCACCCATCTGTGACCTTTCCAGTGGGAAAGTTAAGAGGAACCGCTTCAGCTACGGCTCGGGCCTCAGATAAAGAAGAGCATTCACATAAACGACGAAGCGCTTCCCAAACTTCAGGCTTGCCTTCATAAGCAGGGGCAGTATCCCAAAAGGCATCCCGTTGAGACTGTAACTGTTCTAGAGTCATTGGTTCATCGGAAGCCCATTTTGGTGGATTAAACTCTTTGAGTTGTGTTGAAGCACCTGTAAACAAGACGTTTAACAAAAAATTACTGATCAAACTTGGATAAGCTGCAAGAAAACTATAAATTAAGCTATTCCATTGAATATTTTATTAAAGCGAAAATAAAAGGGCGAATGAAATGGTAAAAACAAGAGGTTATGCCAGAAAAGAGCATGTCTTACTATCAGAAGTTGAAATTGGAAGGGCACCATCAGTAATGATGGCATCATGGCGACCCATACGGGATTGCATACAACCCATGTTGGATGTTTAGATACTTAATAGAGAAGAGTTTTAAAGTATATAATGAAATACTCTTTCACGACACAAGCACTTGAAAGAGATAGTTGGGAGTTAGGGACATAGGTGGTGGTTAGTAAGCGAACGGAAGGCAGATGGCTAATCCGTATTCTAGTGTGGATGATTTAGTGACATCCTTTGTCTTAAGTACTTGATTTAAGCGCACCTGCTTCCATTACTTTAATTTAATATAAATGCTTTTTTAAATGAGCAGTAGTAGGAATTATGAATTAGGAAAGGCCTTAATATTCAACACCCAAACGAATCAAGGTGATTATTTTCTAATGGCAATTTATTCCAATCATTGGATGGCAATGATGAGTTGAAGCTATGAAGCAAACCGATTGGTTAAAAATTAGCAGATGAACTCGACTATTTCTCCGAATCTACCCTTAAACAGAAAGTCCAACTGACTGCGAAAACATCATGAAAGTGAACTTCGAATCTGCCTTGCCACTATGCTCTTTAAACTATATCTTACTTGATCCAAGGAAAGTTCCTACATGGTAAAGAATATTCAGCTTGATAATTCCCAGGCAATTATTTTTACTTGATTGCTAAAAAAACTCATTCCAGGCAGCTAATACATGCTGGAAACTGTGGATTTTTCTGCCAACCATGTAGCAAATAGATTGATTCGCATTGCTTCCAATATTAATAAACTCTAGCTCAACACTTGCATTTTCTAGACTTAAGGGCAGTAGATATTTTTAGAACTAATATCGATGAAATGGGGCTGCTTCAGCCAAGCTTTGGTCAGTTTCTGGCTCCAGGCCATTCCTGCAAAGAATTATTATATTATTTCAAATATCAAGTGATACCGTTCTGGTTGTAACGGCCAAGACCCGGAAGCTATCCGGGATGGGCCGAAGCATCCTAGATACAAACAAATTAATAACCCTGATTTTTTAGCAAAGCTTACCTAGCTAATTGATATCTAGCTCTTTGATTGGCTAGAAGTTGGCACAAAGCTCAAAGCTGTAGCTATATCTATTGTAGCGAACAAAGCCAAACAAATGACAGCCTGCGTTAATGGATCCGTTAGATGATTGGCTGCTATAAAAAGGCTAACCAATTTGAGAAGGGATCTGTTATGTGATTGGTTAAATTTAAAAAGCTGCGAATTTTCTGGGATTTGGCAGAATTCCTTACAAAAATATATGCACCAAGCCATAACTTTTAAGAATTCCATCCAAAACCCTAGCATAACTGAATTCTTTAAAGATGCCTTTTGCCGATCCCCACTTCGCTTAACGTCACCTGAGACGGGATGGGTATTTACAAGGAACCTCAATTCTAGCGGTGTGAAACCTTTAAATCCAATAGCCTCTCCATATTTCGTGAAGCTAGACAGACTGCTGCTGGAATAAGTGACGCTTGGATGCCACTTCCCGAGCCACTCGGTTCCAAACTCCCTCTGCTGCCAAACCTCAAGCCCACTTCATATGAGCTTATGGCATCACGTTTGCCATCACCAGCAATTGGTTCACCTTGGAAAATTCAAAGCCATCCCTCCTCCAGCATAGATTATTTAGCCAAACTTATATCCACCCATTCGATCCTTCTGAGCTAAGCTTGGAGAAGTTACTTGTCTATGATACTTCCCAACCATCCAAAAAAACATACCACCTCTCCATACCACCGGGATGAAATTACCCATGGATCTAAGAGTTGAAAGAAAGATTGGGGCCAAAATTACCAATCTGATGTAGAGGAGCCCTGGAAACCAAAGATTGAGTGGCAACCCAACCAATTTTTTAAAAAAAAAACTGCAACTATAAAGCCTGGTTGAGGATAATACTGTCACAACAACTTTGATTACTCTTCTCAAGAAAGTAATTCCTCAAATGATTCCCGACTAATTGTTAAGTTGGTGGCACCCTTATCATTTGCTCATCTATTATGAGGATCAAACATTTTGAGCCCTAAGTAGAACACTACTTGGACAAGCCTCATGACCGCCATGACATGCATGGACAGTATGTGACTTCTCATGATACTATATAATTTTCTAAACTCATATCCAATAAAGTATCATTCTCTTCTTAATTTTCCCCTTTGCCTCGTTTATTATACTTCTCAGAAGTATATACTTGACAGTGGTAGCACAGGTAGGTTATTCACACCTCTGCAACTTAAAGGAAAAATTTCTTTCAAGAAAAGAACCCAGCAGATGGCACTCCTCACCAGCTGGAGACAATACAAAGAAGATCAGGACGTCCCTATGGGATTCACTGTCTTCAACAATATCCTTGTACCAACCAAACAGTACAACTTCCTCATTACACAAGCAGTCCTGAACCGGCCTCCAGTTCCTAAAACAACCAAAATACCCAACATTATATTCCAACACCTACAATCAGCAGAAATTGGAACGTTCTCAGGACTACGCCGGGAAAATGCCAATCTCTGGATTCAAACCACCCAAAATAAGTTTACACAAGTAGGCTACCCCTGCAAACTCTGGGCAAGTGAAATTGTTTACGCGTTACTAGAGCTGTGTCATGCTTTGTAAGCAAAAGGTTGAAAAATATCCTGATCACAGCAAAGACTGGGATATGTTCAAAGCTGCTTTCCTCAAGAAGTTTGCCGTAAAGGGCTCTGGTGTGGTGATCATGCCAGAACTTATAACTTTTAAGATGACAGGAACCGTCAAGGAATAAATTGCAGCCTACAAAGACCTATGTGAGCAAGCTCCTGATACCATCAACTTTGATGAGGCTGGACCAGGACTGGATTTCTACAATGTTTTTCCCACACACATCAGACGTCAGCTTGCTATGAGCCGCTGCAAGAACCTTGAAGATGTATTCTTGGAAGGAAACCAAGCTGCCCAGAAATCTGAAAATCTGCATGTTACTAAAAAGCAAGAAGAAAGTCCCACAGGAAAGAAGGACCCTCAACCTAACAAGCAAAGCAACTGAGCTAATAAACCTCATCCTTGAGGCAGAAACTGTACAACTCTGGTCAACCATATGAGTGCTGATAACGCAACCAAAGAGGAAAAGGCTCAGGGGAGTGCTTAGGCAAGCTGCTCTCCCCCACTTTACAAGACTTGTATAGAGACCAATATGTGGATTCAACCACAGTGTGTTAAAGCAAGATGGCAAGCTGCACTGTTCAAAGAGAAACTATATGGGTATAATAAACACAAGGTTAACTGTTTGAGCAACAGAAAGCCAAATTGAGAGGAGGGCTTGACAATTTTGGAACCACAGCCTGTGAAACATAAATTGGATGTTAGAATCAAAGTCAAGAAAATTATTTGGAGAGGAAAATTAGAATAGTAGCTTGAAGTGGAGGGGACATAAAAAGCAGGCTAGGGACCCACAAAGGAGTCAGAGGCCAACTGGACAATAGCCCCAGAAAAGTTGGCAAAGACGGGCCAAGAGGCCCAAATACGCAAACATGAGGTGAACTTTCTTTTATTTCCCAGGGTGAGTAAGATATCTAGAAACAAATTTCTAGTGGGGGATTTGGGGAAGTTTTAAGGGGCTTTGGGTTGGGGAGGATGGGGGGAGGCTACAGCTTCTGATTTGTTAGCACAAATATTTTTAACGGTTTGAGGACCTGTTGTCAAATTTGACTCAATGACTTCATAATTCAAAAAATTCTGTCAACCAGCAGGTTGAGCACCATACTCTTCCAGTAAAAAATAACTTGTGACTAATTTAGCGTAGTTGAGTGGCAAGAGCAGGAGCAGATCCAAAATTTGAAGAGGTATCTTGGCAACTTCAGCTTTGACCCATTTTTTGCTTATGACAGCATTTAAATTGTCTAAGGTTTCTAAGAGTTTAGCAGCTTTCTGGCAACAGTTACAGGTGCAGCGAGAACTCGTAATTCCTTCCATTTTTCTTTCTACTATAACATCATGATCCAAGTACCCTCCAGCAATAATATACTGTTTTCTACCCAAACTGGAAATAAACTTCTCACTTATTATTTCCACTTTAAAATATCAGGGCACTGCACTATTTGACACTGGAGCCAACTAATCCCTAGTCAACAAAAGATTTGCCAACCTCATGAAACTACCCACAGTCCAAAGTAACCTCAAGAGAGTTGTCATGGCAGACAACAGGAGCACACCAGTCAACAAGGAAGCAAAACCCTTTCAGGCCCAAATAGGTGATGTAAAGACTACTCTTAGTGATCTAATCATACCAATCCCCAAGTACAATGTAGTACTTGGTCTGGGTTAGATGAGAAAGACCAAACCTCATATTGATTGGGATAGTGCTACTCTCACCATAAAGCAAGAAGAGGTGCACCATCACATGTGTGACAGATCCAGGTCCAACCAGTCCAACTTACCATTATCCTGCCCTTGACTCTTATTGCCATTAACTTCCTGTGACAAAGCTTTGAGGAGCTTTGCCTCCAGGGAGGCAATTTTATGGAACAATGCTTTGTTGTTGTCCTGCCAATGAGCCATGATCTCAACACTCTTTTCCTCTCTTGCTCTTTGTGATGCTCAGAGAAGATGGGTGATGAGGATAAAGGAACCTCGTGTAAACTTCTGCCAGAAAAGCTAAATAACTACTTCTACTGGGCTGCAGGTTGCAGGAGACAGTAGGTTGCACTTAGATCAAGCCTAGGGCACTAACTCTAAACTTGTTAGCACAGCAGAGAGATTGTCTTGTTACCTGAAGTAGTGAAGGCAACAAGAAAAGCAGAGTCTAAATAGAGTCTGGTTAGAAGCTTGAGTCTTTAAAGTAAGATCAAGCTAAAAGTGCAGTAGTGTGGATAAAAGGTATCTTTATTGTTAAGAAAGAGAGTTATTATATACTTGTATTATTCCTGCACATTTGTTAATGTGCAGGAATGGGGAAGGGAACTGAGGAGAGGCTGAACTACTTTTCATCCAGTAGTTGTCAGGATCATCCCAATTAACTGATAGGCCATGCACCCATGTTTCACCTCATGGGTGAGTGAGGGTATGATGCACAGTCATCACACTCTTAAAGCCTCAATTTCACAATTTGTCATTGCTTTCACTTGTTGTAAATTTTTTTCAAATCCTACTAACAGGTTCCAAGAATCCCACACGTAGATTCAATTTCCTTGAGCAGGAATCCCTTCTTTTGCAAAGTAATTAGAATAAAATTCTTTGAATGCAGCTTTTAATTCCACCAAAGCCTCTTCAGGCACAGTCTTGACGACTTTCAGACTTGCTCAAGCTTCCTCAAGAGAACTTGTAGTAACTTTTTTCTGGCTGCTGCTGTTTCCACGCAAAGTACTCCAAATTTTTCCCTTTCACAAGATAAAAAAGAAGTCATAATAATTGAAAAAGTGATTGAGGGGAAAGCATTGAAATTGACAATATGTATGTATCTTTATTAAAATTTATCTGTTTTTGCTTATATATCATTTGGGGAATATTTGGCTGAAAACCCCTCCAGTTTCTGAATCAACCTATGATTCATGTCACATGGTCTATGACATTTGATTCATTTAAACCTAGATCTTTACCTAAAAGATCCCCAGTAATTCTCTGCCTATGAGAATTAACCTACAATGAGAAGGAGTCACCTGACACCATTCATCTCAATGTATTAATTCAGCATGGAGCTTCCTTAGCTGTCAGGGATCCAGTCTTGGGTGGCTGCCTGTTGTTTTCAAAGGTAACTCAGGCCAGGTTTTTTGTGGGCAATGTCCACCACAAGAGGGGAGCTAACTTTAAAAGGTATGAGGCAGACTTCCCCACCCAAGACCATGGGCCAGCAGCCGGAATTATAGTGTCAATCACCCCTGTGAGGGTGATGTACACAATCCCAAACAACTTGCTAGTATAATTGATTAGGAGGTTGGGTGCAGAAGCAGGCATAGGTTTTGGTGTCACAGGCGGCTCCATGAACAGGTTGTAAGCAGGGAGATAGTTGAATTTCCCTCTGAACAACTTGGGTGTTGAAAATATCCACGGGCCTTGTCAGTTGTATCTAACTGTGGATTGTATGTGGGCCAGGGTATCAAGTTTGAGTATCTTTTCTGGGGTGTATTCCTTGTATTCAGACTTCAAAGGGTAGTCGGTAAAGTGGACGAGTCCAAAGGGTACACCAGGAGGACAGAAAACAGCAGGCGTTGGGGCAGAAGGGCCAGGAGATCTCAAACTGAATTGGTAGACAGCAAATACAAAATAAGGCAATAGATGTATGAGCCAAATTAACATAACCTTTATTCAAAAATGGCAATAAGTTTGGAGCAAGGGGTCCTAGGTCTATATAGTGCCTTCCTCCAAACTTAACATTTTCCATGGGAGGTTCATCAGGGCATTGGGAAGGCCAGGGCCGGGGGAATTGGGTGCTTGGGTCCAAAGGCGGCAAAATGGCACTCAGCCCGGGAGTTCTTTCATTGGTCAGGAATCTTGATTTGGCTGCCTGATTATCTTGCTTTAGTGTTGAGGTCATGGGGCTGGGTTGCGGGCCCATGCCTTTTTCCTGGGTTGGCTCTTGATTAGTTACTGGTGTAGACTTTGAGTTTATGAAGCTAATAGTTTCCAAATCAGTACCTCCATTAGGTGCTGTGATTAAACCTCCATTTGGCGTGATGATTTCTTTGGTTTGTCTCTTTTTACCGCATGGGTTAATACACTTGGTATCAGCTTGTGGGGGCTTGATCCCAGAAAAACGCGAGCAGGCAGTCCCACAGTTTACAGGCCTGGCAGCCCAAAGGATCCAGGTTCAGGGTTGAATTCCTGCTCCTGGGCCTGGGTTTCTAGAGAGGAAGAATTGTCAATCCTGACACCATCCCCTTCTTCCCTCGAGGGCCCTCCCTTCCAATTCTTCTTGTTCAGGTAGAGTTGGACGGCTTCTTGAGCATTAGTCAGGTTGCTCATCAGCTCCCAAGTACTTTTTTCTAGTGGGTATCCTTTCCACTTGACGTAATACTGGGGTTTTTGGTAGTGAGTTTGGTTGCCGTGTATGTATTCAACTTCATATTCCCCAGCGCAGCCTGTTTGCATGGGTGAGGGGCTGTCTTAATCCATTGGTGGGAGAGAAAATTCACATCTTTTTTGAACAACAGGGAACAGTGGAACACATCATGAATCTTCCAGGAGGGGGTAGGTCTAGCTTGAAGGCAATCTCACCAACTAGTTTGGTGATTTTGTGGGGGCTGCTTCTTCTGTGAGCTAATTTCCTGCAGGGCACGTGCAGGGGTACGTTCTGGGAGTCTAGGTATACTTTGTCTCCAACTTGTAAGGGTTGGCCTGGGTTTTTTTTGAAATCAGAAAAGGCTTTGTATGTCTGCACTGCGTGGTTCAGGTTGGTCAAGCATGTTTTTTGTGTGTCGTGAATCTGTTCAACCCAGGAGCGCCCCATGGTGTTTGATTCCTTTTCACCAATCTGGGGGTCCCAGGTGGGGTCAAACCTATATTTGGCTTTGAATGGGGACATTTCTGTGGAGGTGTGATCCTTACTATTGTAGGAAAACTGGGCCATGGGGAGCATTTTAGCCCAATTGTCCTGATCAGCGTTGGCATAGCATCAAAGGTATTGTTCAAGGATCTGGTTCACTTGCTCAGTTTGGCTGTCTGTCTGTGGGTGGTAGGAGGTAGATACACATCACTTGATTCTTAAGTCTTTCATCACCTGCGTCCAGTAGTTTGACGTGAATTGAGGTCCTCTGTCTGTGATGATTTCCTCAGGTGTTCCGTGTTGCGCAATGATGCGGTTGTGGAAGTGTTGGGCTGTTTCTGCTGCCGTGCAATTGGTGGTGGTTAGTACAAAGTATGCCATCTTGGTGAAGCTGTCTACCATGACCAGGATTGCATTGTGCAAAAGGGATGGCGGCAGTTCTACAATGTAGTCCATGGAGACAGATCTCCAAGGTCCATGGGGTATATCCAAGGGTCTTAGAAGTCCTTCAGGTTTGTTTCTGCAAGTTTTAGTCTGCCCACAGGTCTCACGCCCCTTGAGGTATATGCTTACGTCTTGATCCATTTTTGGCCAGGTAAAGTTCCTTCTGATGCTCCAGAGGGTCTTGAGCCTACCCAAGTGTCCAGCCATCTCATAATTGTGGTAGTCTCTCAAAACGTTGGTTCTGATGTCCCCTGTCATAAATTGCACAATTAATACTATTTCAATTTGGCCTTCAAATATTGATAGTTGCAAAGATTTGGCTGGTTTTGCCTTCGAGTTTGGAAATTCCCTGCCTTCTGTAAATGGGTCTGGTTCAATATCCATCCATTCCAGATTATCATACCTGTCTGTGGTTGATCCTGGTATGACCTCATCCCAGCGTGACCCCCTCAGCCACTCTGTCTTCCTATTGAGTGATCACTGTCTCTTGTCAATTATTTAAAGTAGAATCATTAATCCTAATAAAGACAAGCCTATCCACATTTGTGTTGGCTTTTATAATCTTCAAGCTTTTCCTGTCCTTTCTTCCAAAAGAACTTTTACATCTTGTTTTCCAGGAAATTAAGGTATGTGCCCTTAATTTTGCCCTGAAGGCTAACCCAAGGCTAGCTTCAAACCTCAAATCTTTTGTAATAAAGATTTCCCACTGTGTCCTCCAGGATGTTGTCCCCTGGAGCCAAAAACAACAAAATGGTGCTCACTACAGGGGCTGCAAGCCCCTTGGTTACCCCAATCCCATGTGCATTCTCTGGTCTCTCTCCCTTTGTTTCCAAAGTACCAGATCAACCTAAAGTTTCTAGTCCCCCTCTAGAAGAAGACATCACTGATGCTCCTGCAAATTCTATGGTATTGGTTCTGTCTCCTGGGCCCTCATGGGCCCCCTTCCCTCTTTCTCTCTCAACTATGAGCAAGCCTGTGCTGCTGCCCGCTCCCTTATTCACTCTGGCACAGTAGCCATGCACTCTATCCCTGGCCTCTGTCCTGGGTATACCTCCAAAGACCTGTACTCCTTCCTTTTGGACTTTGGTCTCCCCCGCGTTGATGAAATCCATGGATACTATTGGCATGTTGGTTAACCAGTTCATCCAACCTGCCCTAGTCCATCACCAACTTACTTTGGGATCTCAGAATCAACTGCTAGATACAGTAGCCTCCGCTATCTATAAACCACACCCAGAATTTGGCCTACCAAGAATGGTCACATAGTCTCTTTGCTTGTATTTCTGACAACCAGTGTGACTCGTTGGCATCACAGAAGTATTTAACCATCTCCCTGAATTCCCTTTGTTTCTTGCTCCCTAGATACATAAAAGATTGGCTATGCAAATTGGATGAACATCAGGCAGCCTGGCGTGAGCAAATCAAGGATTTTCTGCTAAACCATTGGCAGGACTTTGAGACTCTGGTTAGTGAACTCAATCAATTCAGAGAGCATGTCAACTTGCAACTCAAATTGATAGGAGCTCATGTCAATACTTGGGGACGTCACCTGCAGTGTCAGGAAGCCAGTTGTAGGTAGAGGCATTGGGCGGCTCGTGATGAAGTGCAGCCGAGCCGGCGGGTAGGGCCCATCATAGAATGGGTGCTAACTTGATAATATAAGATACAGAACGCCCGAGTAAGGACCAGGGTCTGGAGTTGGGGACCACGGAATCTACCAAACCTGTCAAAGTAATATAGAGTACTCCAAACAGTTGGGTAGAGGTGGTCTTGGCTGCAGCGGTAGGTTCCAGCAGGCAGTCTGGTTGTGGGGTTAAGGGAGGAGTCATAGGAACAAAGTAGGCAGGCAGATAATTGTACTTGTCTTTGAACAATCTTGGCGGCCTTTTGTACCACTTTCCTTTGCGTCCTATGTATTTGGTTTCTCTAGTCCTGGCCAAGGGGTTGGCAATGAGGATAGTCTCCAAGTCATACTCTGAATAGGCCGGGTTGGGGGGGGTATTCAGTAAAATGCACAGGTCCAAAGGGGGCTCTCAAGGGATGGTATAATGCCTGGGGCAATTCAGCAGGTTGGTCTTGGGGGAGGGCAGCGGCCTGGTGGTCTACTTGACTGGAATTAAGATGGAAGATCACTAAGACTAGATAGGGTAAGATTTGTTCAAACCAAAGGTTCATAAAACTTTATTATCAAAAATGACAATGTGGTCTTCACCATACCGCCAGGGTTTTTATACCATGGGATTTTGCTCCTTTGATTTTTGCAGGGTTCAGGTTTGCTGACAAGGTACTGGCGGGGCATGGATCTTGGCTTAGAGTCTTGGGGGCGGGAGGTCCAGGTAGTGCCTGCTCTGGTGAATAGAAGTGGCAATGCTTCATTCTGCCGCCACTGTTCACCATGTCACCTGAGTAGTTCAATTGTACTACCCTCTCTGGGTGGCATGCCGGCAGGTCATTGGCAGAGTTGAGAATAGGGTTTGGTTTAACCTCCTTAAGGCAAGCTGCAACTGCTGCATAGGTTTAGGTCTTTGGTGGCTCCAGGTTAGTATCAATCTGATGACCATTTGGGGAATTGTCCTTGGGAGACTGGCAGGTCTCGGAGTAATTCGTTAACTCAAGTACACAATTTAGCGAGTTGGCGGTCCCCTGTCCACTTTGTGTGACTAGAGTTGTTTTTGAAGGGTCCTTTGTAGTAGGCCGGCGGAAAGCAGAGTGATTTACTGATTTGAGCCCGTCTTTTAACGGATTGGTGGGTCCTGGACTGGTCTGGAGGGTTGGATCTGCCTTCTGGGAACTGGGGTTTAACTCTTGGGTTTTCAATACAAGTATTGAAATGTCATTCATGACATCATCCCCTTCCTTCCCAGGGGTCCCTTCCTTCCTGACCTTCTTCTCAAGGTATTGTTGGATTGCTAGTTGGGTGTTGGGTAGATTACTTAATGGTTCCCAGGTGCTTTCCTCAGGTGGGTATCCCTTCCACTTGACGTAGTACTGGAGGGTTTTATAGTGGGTACTGTCTCCATGAACATATTCAACTTCATATTCTTCAGAGCATCCTACTTGGATGGGAGGGGGTTCAGTCTTGAGTTTCTGGTGGGAGAGTGAGTTCCCCTCTTTCTTAAATAGAAGCACGCGGTGGAAGACGTTGTGTATTTTCCACGAGGGGGTAATTCTAGTTCAAATGCTACTTCACCCACTAGTTTGGTGATCTTGTAGGGGCTACTTCTTCTGTGGGCTAACTTCCGACAGGGAACAGTCAGAGGAACGTTTTGAGAGTCCAGATAGACTTTGTCCCCTACCTTCAATGATTTCCCAGGAATTCTCTTTTTGTTGGCAAAAGCCTTATAAGTCTGGACAGCGCGGGTCAGATTCTTAAGACAAGTTTGTTGGGTGTTGTGTATCTGTTCATTCCAGGTTTGTCCTGACGGGTTTATTTCCTTACTGCCAATACTGGGATCCCAAGATGGGTCAAATCCATAATTGACCTTGAAGGGGGACATTCCTGTGGAGGCGTGGTCTTTACTGTTGTAGGCATACTGTGCCATGGGTAGCATCTTGGCCCAGTTATCCTGGTTGGCGTTGGCATAGCATTGTAGGTATTGTTCAAGTATTTGGTTCACACGTTTGGTCTGGTTGTTGGTCTGTGGGTGGTAGGAGGTTGATACACAGCGCTTTACCCCCAAGTCCTTCATCACCCGAGTTTAGTATTTGGAGGTGAATTGTGGTCCTCTACCAGCGATGATTTCCAATGGAGTGCCGTGTTGAGTTAGGATGCAGCCGTGGAAATGTCTAGCTGTCTCTGCGGTGGTGCAGTGAGTGGTGGTAGGGACAAAATAGGACATCTTAGTAAACCTATCTTCCATGGCCAGGATGGTGTGAAACGCTTTGGAGGGAGGCATTTCTACAATATAGTCCATTAGAACGGACTGCCAGGGCCCCGCGGGTATGTCTAGCGGTCTTAGCAGGCCTTCAGGTTTGGATCTACAGGTTTTGGTTCTTCCACATGTTTCACAACCTTTGATGTAGGCGGCCACATCTTTGTCCAGTTGGGGCCAAGCGTAATTCTTCTTGATTCCTCAGAGTGTCTTGAGTCTGCCAGGGTGGCTGGCCATCTCTGAGCCGTGATAGTCAATGAGTACTTTGATCCTTGTTTCACCTTCTGGTACATAGATCTGGTTGTGTAATAGCAGGGTGGATCCTTTCAGCAAGAATCCTTTCTTGTGGTGGCAGCTCTCTGGGTCTGAGGTCAAGTCAGCAACAAGATCTGCTGAGTATTTGTCTTGTTTCTGCGCCTCAATTATGTCAGGTTTGCGGGCCATGATTTTCATGTACATCAGTTGGATGCCTAGGCTAGCCGAGTCAAGGAGTACATGTGTGTTGTGGTCCTTAGTTTCTGTAGAGGAAGGAATCAGATCAGCTCTTCTACTCAGGGCGTCAGGTACCACGTTCACCTTCCCAGGCATGTAGTCAATGGTCAAGGTATAGTCAGCCAGTTCCAAGGCCCATCTGGCCTGCCTCTGGTTTAGCTGTCTGGGTTTAAAGAAGTAAACCAAGTTCTTGTGGTCGGTTAAGACTTTTACTGGAAATTTGGCACCACATAGGTACCAGCGCCAATGTTTCAGGGTCTTCATTTTTGCAAGCATCTTCTTGGAGTAATATGCTACAGGATGTAGCATACCATCCCCCTCCTTCCTGAAGAAGGACCCCACCCACTGCAAAGTCGGACGTGTTGGTTTTCAGTACAAATGGCTTGGATGGATCAGGCATGGCCATGGCGGGGGCAGAGGTGAAAGCAAGCTTCAGGGCCTCAAATGCTGATGTGCACTTGTCAGTCCAAGCAAAGGTAACCTTGTCAGAGCAAAGGCAGGTCAGGGGCAAGGTAATCAGAGAAATTTTTTGGATGAAATCCCTGCAATAATTGACCAGGCCCAAAAAACTTCTCACATCTTTCCTGCATTTGGGCACCAACCAAGATGTTACTGCTTCTACTTTGTCCTGTGCCATGGCAAACCTGCCGGTCTTCACAACGTATCCCAGGAACTCAACTTCAGACTGGAAGAATTCACACTTTTTAAGCTTAGCATGTAAGTTTGCTTGGGAGAGTTTTTCTAGTATAAGGTCCATGTGGCGCAGGTGTTCCTTGTGGGTCTTGCTGTAGATGAGGATGTCATTGAGGTAGAACACACAGAACTGGTCAAGGTATTCACCCAATACTGTGTTTATCATGCGCTGGAAGGTGCTGGGGGCGTTGCATAGTCCAAATGGAATCACCAGGTATTTATAGAGTCCATACCTGGTCTTGAACGCCGTTTTGTATTTGTCGCCCTCTTTGATTCAGATTTGGTTGAACACATCTCTTAGGTCAATTTTTGAGTACACCTGGGCTCCACTTAGTACGTCACAAAGGTCATCAGTGTTGGGGATGGGATAGCGGTTCTTCACAGTTATATCATTCAGCTTCTGGTAGTTCACGCAGGGACTCATTCCACCGTCCTTCTTCCCTACAAACAGCATTGGTGACGAGCACAGCGCCTTTGATACTCGGATGAAATCCTTTTTTGTCATATCCTCCAGGTAAGCTTTCAAGGCCACTTGTTCTCAGTGGTTGCAACTATAGATAGGGCTGTGGTGTGTTTGGGTACCTGGTAGTAAGTCTATAGTGTGGTTGTATATTGAGTGGCTGGGTACTTTTGTGGCCTCTTCTTTGCTAAATATGTGGTCCCACTTTTTCAGGGGAATAGGTAGTGTCCCAACGCTGGATTCCATCTTTATGGTTAAAAGTCTGTTGGTCAGGGTTCTTCCAGGACTCATACAGAACAGAACAGTGTCACAAGATTCAGGTTGTCCTAAGGTGGCGGTCTGCTCACAATAATTTAGAGTTAGACCATGTCTTTTGGACCATGAGTCCCCCAGTACTAAAGGATGGGGCAATCCCGGCAAGAGGATCAAGGGAGTTGGGTACACTTTCTGTCCAATTGTCAAGGGAAGTTCCTGTTTGCACTCGTAGCCAGTGTCCAGGGAACTGTTTCCCATGGTTACTTGTAGGCTGCGCTCTGAAGCTGTTAGTCCTAGTTCCTTTGCCAGGTTGGTGTCAATGAAGCTTTCATCAGCTCCTGTGTCAATAAAGGCCTCTATCTGACGCTTGATTCCCATACAGTCTATGGTCACTTGGATGAATTTATAAGATTGCACAGAGGTGTTTATTTGCGCCAAGGATACAGAAGGTGTATTCTTCTTAGGGCATGCTCTGGTTAGATGCCCGCCTTGTGGCAGTAGAAACATAACCCATCTTGATAGTGGCGTTGTAACTTGTTAGGGGACATTCCAGGTTGATTGGGCGTCATGGCTCTGCCGGCTCGGGTAGGGTTCACATTCTGTCCTTCTTGGTTTAGACTCAGGCCTTTGCATAGGGGCAGTAATTCCTCTAGGCTCAGTGTAGGCGGGTGGTGCTTCAACAGGTCTTTCATGGCTGAATTAACTCCTTTTCTGAAGATAATGGCAGATAATTCATCTTCAAGTTGGGTGCACGTTTTCAGTTTAAGGAACTTGTCAATATAGGCTTGGATAGGGCGGTTAGCTTGTTGGATCTCTAATATAGAGTTCAGCGCATAGTATCTGGTGTCTTGGTCATTGCCAGTGCTCATGAGTTCAGCTTCAAATTTCAAATAGTCAAGGTAAAATTCAACATCTTTGGCGGTGGCCTTCCTGAACCAATCCAGTGCGTCTCCTGATAGCATGGCGGCCACCCCCCAAGACTTTCTCAGTGTCACTGGGGGGCGTTGGCGTTGGTTTAGAAGTGGAGGCTGAGGACTGACATGGCTTAGCGGGCTTCTTCTAAGGTGAGTTTGCCCATCTGGGGCATATCCACCTTGGTTGTGGTCTGGTTCACTATCACATTTTGCACTTGTGATGTGGCCGGGCTCTGGGGTTCTGCACCAGGTGCAGGGTCTTTCAATTCTTTGGCGGGTTGGTTCTTCATCCATGGGAGTATCAGGGAGGTAAGTGCCTTATGGGTGTAATAAGTGATTATAACAAAAAAGAGCATACAAGTTGCCCCAAGTGTTAATAACATCTTGGGGCCCAGGTTACTGTGTTTGTAAAAGATTGTCATAATGTCAGGAAGCCAGTTGTAGGTAGAGGCATTGGGCGGCTTGGGATGAGGTGCGGCCAAGCCGGCGGGTAGGGCCCACCATAGAATGGGTGCTAACTTGATAATATAAGATACAGAACACCCGAGTAAGGACCAGGGTCTGGAGTTGGGGACCACGGAATCTACCAAACCTGTCAAAGTAATGTAGAGTACTCCAAACAGTTGGGTAGAGGTGGTCTTGGCTGCGGCGGTAGGTTCCAGAAGGCGGTCTGGTTGTGGGGTTAAGGGAGGAGTCATAGGAACAAAGTAGGCAGGCAGATAATTGTACTTGTCTTTGAAAAATCTTGGCGGCCTTTTGTACCACTTTCCTTTGTGTCCTATGTATTTGGTTTCTCTAGTCCTGGCCAAGGGGTTGGCAATGAGGATAGTCTCCAAGTCATACTCTGAATAGGCCAGGTTGGGGGGGGTATTCAGTAAAATGCACAGGTCCAAAGGGGGCTCTCAAGAGACAGTATAATGCCTGGGGCAATTCAGCAGGTTGGTCTTGGGGGAGGGCAGCGGCCTGGTGGTCTACTTGACTGGAATTAAGATGAAAAATCACTAAGACTAGATAGGGTAAGATTTGTTCAAACCAAAGGTTCATAAAACTTTATTATCAAAAATGAAAATGTGGTCTTCATACTGCCAGGGTTTTATACCATGGGATTTTGCTCCTTTAATTTTTGCAGGGTTCAGGTTTGCGGACAAGGTACTGGCAGGGCATGGATCTTGGCTTAGAGTCTCAGGGGCAGGAGGTCCAGGTAGTGCCTGCTGTGATGAATAGAAGTGGCAATGCTTCATTATGCCGCCACTGTTCACCATGTCACCTGAGTAGTTCAATTGTACTACCCTCTCTGGGCGGCATGCCGGCAGGTCATTGGCAGAGTTGAGAATAGGGTTTGGTTTAACCTCCTTAAGGCAAGCTGCAACTGCTGCATAGGTTTAGGTCTTTGGTGGCTCCAGGTTAGTATCAATCTGATGACCATTTGGGGAATTGTCCTTGGGAGACTGGCAGGTCTCGGAGTAACTCGTTAACTCAAGTACACAATTTAGCGAGTTGGCGGTCCCCTGTCCACTTTGTGTGACTAGAGTTGTTTTTGAAGGGTCCTTTGTAGTAGGCCGGCGGAAAGCGGAGTGATTTACTGATTTGAGCCCGTCTTTTAACAGATTGGTGGGTCCTGGACTGGTCTGGAGGGTTGGATCCGTCTTCTGGGAACTGGGGTTTAACTCTTGGGTTTTCAATACAAGTATTGAAATGTCATTCATGACATGCAGCATCAATACAGTCTAGATAAGGCTGCACTAGGCGACACTCTATACCAAGTGCAAACTTATGTGGACAATTGGGTAGCCTCTATTGAGGTGACTCCTCCTGCTCCTCCTGTCAAGACCCCGTCTGATTTTGAAACCAAAGTATGGGAGGCCATCACCAAGCTCAAGGCTACCACTTGACGCCAAGCTTCTGTGCAGAACCCCCTCCAGTCAAACCTATGCCTGACCCTCATATTGCCTTTCTCACTGATCAGGTGGCTACCTTACAAGGTGAAATCAAGTACTTAAGACAGCGCCTCTCTAATTCTGAAGATTTGTCATCTGAATCTGAAGATGAAGAGGAAGGTGAAGTTTTTAATACTCATGCTCATGACAATATTGGTTGTTGCCCTGGTCTAGAAGGTCAACCCCGGGTCCACTGTGCGCATGCTCTAGATCAACTTGCCAAAGTGACAAATGATGTAGCTGATAGGCAAGTTGCATTGGAAAGAGAGGTCTAAAACCTCTCCCGCTTTACAGAGTCCCTAAATGGACAAGTCGCCCCTTTGGTTGCTCAGACCACCTCCCTGGCTATCTGTGTCAATGGGATTGCTGACACCTTGGCAGTACAACAAATCAAGATTGATGAATTTGGGACTGCTGCCGCCACTGCCCAAGACATTAGTGGACAAAAAAGCTCTACCTTGGACACTTTAGAGGAAAGCCTTCAACTCCTCTGGGCTAGACAACCTGCTGCTGAATCAGAGCTTGAGGGCAACCCTCATATTAATGTCCTCAACCCTGGTGAAAACAGCCAGTCCTTGTCCTCCTCTATTGACCTGAATTATAAGCCAACCTTCAAACAGATATTTGATCCCAAAACCTCTACCATTGCTGCTTTTCTGACCATTTACAAAACTGCAATGCATAGGGCTACCAACAAGCTCAAGAAGGAACACATCCTTACCTGCCTCCATCCCAAATGCCAGGAAGCCGTGGTCCCTGAGCTCCCTTCTATTGTCACTTGGGAGGATATGAAGAGCCTTCTTATTGAAGAGTTTGGAGGAGATCTCCACTTGGAAGTCAAGAAAGATGCATTTATGCACATCACTTTCAAACCCAAGGAAACCATGGCTGAGTTTGCAGATTGTTTCTACATTGAAGGCCAGCAGTTAACTACTAGTTGACAGTTAACTACCCAGGGAACCTACACGGCTTGTTCAAATGCTTTGAAGGTGAACCAGCTTCTATGCCTACACTTTAAGGCACACAAGGCTTCAATCACTTCCATGAAGAGTATTAAGACGCTCTTGCAAGACATGCATTGTCAGGAATGACAATTTTCCCCCTCTGGAACCCCAGGCCCAGGAGCGGGAATCAAACCTGGAACCTGGATCCCATTGGGCCGCCGGGCCTGAGGACCGCGAGACCACCCGCCCGCATTTTTCTGGGATTGAGCCCCTGCGAGCTGACGTTGAAGAAAATGACCCGCCCAGAAAAGTAGATCAAGCCAAGGAAAGTACTGCACTAAGTGAAGTGCCAATCACGACACCTAATGGAGGTGACCCGGCAACTATTGGCCTTATGAGTTTGAAGTCTTTACCAGCAACCAATCAAGAGCCAACCCAAGGAAGAGGCACTGGCCCGCAACTTGGCCCCATGACCTCAATGCTAAAGCAAGATAATCAGGTAGCTAAATTGGGAGCTGCAACCAATGAAAGAACTCCCGGGCCAAACGCCATTTTGCTGCCTTTAGACCCAAGTCCCCAATTTCCCGGCCTTGCCCTTCACAATGCCCTGATGACCCCCTACAAAAAATGTTAAGTTTAGAGGTGGGGTGCTATATAGACCCAAGGACTCCACCCTCCAAACTTATTGCCATTTTGAAATAAAGGTTATGTTACTTTGGCTTATACAGCTATTACCTTATTTTGTATTTGCCGTCTATCAGTTCAGCTCAAGATCTTCTGGCCCACCTGCCCCACCGCCCACAGTATTCCGTCCATTTGGTGTACTCTTCAGGCCTGTCCATTTCACTGAGTATCCTTTAAAACCTGAGTACAAGGACTAAACACCAGAGAAAATCATTGAACGAGATCCATTAGCCCACATCCAATCCGCCATCAAATACAATCGCCAAGGCCTGTGGATATTCTCTATACCCAAACTGTTTAGAGGAAAGACAACTATCTTCTGGCCTACAATATCTATATGGAACCACCAGTAACACCCAAACTGATGCCTGCTTCTTTGCCCAACTTACCAACCAACCATACCGGCAAGCTTTTTGGTATAGTGTACATCACCCTCACAGGGGTGGTGGACACCATTATACCGGCTGCCAGCCCGTGGTCTTGGGTGAGGAAGTCCGCGTCCTACCTTCTCACGTTAGCTCCTCCCTTGTGGTGGGCCCTGCCTGCAAGAAACCCGGCCCAAGTTATCCCCAAAAACAACAGGCCGGCCGCTCAAGACTGGATCCCTGACATTATGGCAATCTTTATAAAACCTGGTACCCTGAGCCCCAAGATGTTGTTACTTCTTAGGGCATCTTGTATGATTTTGCTATTGATAATCACTTATTACACCTATAAGATGACCATGAACCTGATCTCTTCCACGTGGAAGAAAGTGAACCCGAATGACCTGAAAAGAACTGACACTGCCGCCGCCAATACCAACAGACCCTCTTCCCAAGTGCAGAATGTAATTGTGAACCAATCCCTCCCCAAGGTTGAGATGCCCCAGATGGGGAAGCTCACACTTGAGGAAGCCCAACGCGCCATGCCAGTCCTCTGCCTGCATTTCCAGACCAACACCCCCTCCTATGCCAATGACACCAAAAAGATACTGGGGGTTGCTTCCATGCTCTCTGAAGACGCTCTAGACTGGTTTGGCAAAGCCACAGCAGAAGATGTAGAATTCTGTTTGGACTATGCCAAGTTTGAGGCCAAATTAATGGCAACTGGGAAGGATTGCAACACCAGATACTACACCTTGAACTCCTTGCTGGAAATCCACCAAGGCTCCTGACCCATTCAGGTTTACATTGATGAATTCCTTAAACTGAAGACCTGCACTCAACTTGAGGACAAATTGTCAGCCATCATCTTCCAAAAGGGAGTGAACCCAGCCATGAAGGACTATTGAAGCACCACCCGCCCACCCTTGGCTTGGAAGACCTGGTCCCCTTATGCAAAGGCCTCAGCATGAATCAAGAGAATGCCGGGCCCTCCCAGACCTAACAAACCCAAACCGCGACACCTAATAGAGGGGGGATGACCCCTGAGGAACTTCAAAGACACTACAGAGAAGGACTCTGCTTCCATTGCCACGAGGCGGGTCACTTGACCAGAGCCTTCACTAATAAGACCCCTGCTCCTATCTATTTGGCACAAATAAACGCCTCTTCCCAGTCTTACAAATTCATCCATGTGACTGTAGATGTAGCAGGTAATAAGCGCAAGATCAAAGCCTTTATTGATACAGGGGCAAACAAAAGTTTTATTGACGCCAGCCTAGCAGAGGAATTAGGCCTGACAGCCTCAGAGCATAGTCTTCAAGTAATCATGGAAAACAGCTCCTTGGACACAGGCTACAAGTGTGAACAAGAACTCCTGCTGACTATTGGGCATGATGAATACCCGTCATCCCTAATCCTCCTAGCAGGACTACCCCACCCCCTCATACTGGATGACTCCTGGTCTGACAAACATGGCCTGATCCTGAACTACCATAAGCAAACCGCCAGGTTGGGCCGACTGAGATCCTGTGACACTGTTTCTTTTTGCATGAGCCATGACTGACCCCCTACCAACAAACTCTTGGCTATGAAGATATAACCTAGTGTTGGAACGCTGCCTACCCCCTACAGAGATGGAACCACATGTTTAGTGAAGAAGCAGCCACAAAACTACCCAGTCATTCCATCTACAACCACGCCATAGACCTACTACCAGGGACTCAATCTCACCACGGCCACATCTACAGCTGTAACCACTGCAAGCAAGTGGCCTTGAAAGCATACCTTGAGGATATGACAAAAAAAGGGTTCATCTGGGTGTCAAAAGCCCCCTGTTTGTTGCCCATGCTGTTTGTAGGAAAAAAGATGGTGGGATGCGTCCATGCGTGAATTACCAAAAACTGAACAACATCACAGTGAAGAACTGCTACCACATTCCTAATGCCGACAACCTCTGCAATGTACTGACTGGAGCCCAGGTGTACTCTAAAATTGACCTCTGAGACGCGTTCAACCAAATCCAAATCAAGGAGGAGGATGAGTACAAGACTGATTTCAAAACTTGGTATGGGCTATACAAGTACCTAGTGATGCCTTTTGGCCTCTGCAACGCCCCTAGCACCTTCCAAAGGATGATTAACACAGTCCTAGGGGAATACCTCAACCGTTTCTGTGTGTCTTATCTGGACAACATCCTCATCTACAGCAAGTTGCACGAGGAACACCTGCACGATCTGAACCTCATATTGGAGAAACTCTCCCATGCCAATCTACACGCTAAGCTCAAGAAGTGTGAATTTTTTCAGTCCAAGGTAGAATTCCTAGGATACATAGTAAAGACTGGTGGCTTTACAATGGCACAAGACAAAGTAGAAGCAATCACAGCCTGGCCTGTACCCAAGTGCAGGAAGGATGTGAGAAGTTTTTTGGGCCTGGCAAATTATTGCAGGGATTTCATCCAAATTTTTTTTCACATCGCCCTGCCCCTGACTTGCCTGTGTTCTGACAAGGTCACCTTCATCTGGACTCCAGAGTGTATCAATGCCTTTGAGACCTTGAAACTTGCCTTCACCTCTGCCCCGTCCTGGCCATGCCAGATCCCTCCAAGCCTTTTGTCCTGAAAACTGACACGTCTGATTTTGCGGCGGGAGGGGTCCTTCTTCAGAAAGGAGGGGATGGTATGCTACATCCTGTAGCATATTACTCCAAGAAGATGCTACCTGCAGAAGGAAACTACCCAATATATGACAAGGAGATGCTGGCCATAATGAATAACCTGAAACATTGGCGCCAATACCTATGTGGCGCTGAACACCCAGTGAAAGTCCTGACAGACCACAAGAACTTGGTCTATTTCTTCAAACCACGCCAGCTTAACCAAAGACAAGCAAAGTGGGCCCTAGAGCTGGCCAACTACACCCTGACCATAGATTACAAGCCAGGGAAGGTGAACATAGTACCCGACGCCCTGAGTAGAAGATCTGACCTGGCACCCACTCACATAGAAACTTGTGACCACAAAACGCAAGTACTCCTGGACCCAGCTAGCCTAGGTATCCACCTGGGATTGATGAAGATCAGGGCCAGTAAACCAGAAGTGCTTAAGGCCCAATCACTTGACAAATTCACCAAAACCATGATTGCCAACCTTTCAAAATCCTTGGATAGCCCCCACTGCCAGAAAGGCTATTCATTGAAGGGAACAACACTAATGCTGCACAACAGAATCTTTGTGCCAGAAGGAAGCATCAGAATCAACGTTTTGAGAGACTACCACTACTCAGAGATGGCAGGACACCCGGGTAGGCTCAAGACCCTCCAAAGCATCAGAAGGAACTTTGCCTGGCCAAAAATGGATCAAGACGTGATTGCATACCTGAAGGGGTGTGAGACCTGTGGGCGGACTAAGACTTGTAGAACCAAACCTGAAAGACTCCTAAGACCCTTGAATATACCCCATAGACCCTGGATATCTGTCTCCATGGACTACATTGTGGAACTGCCGCCATCACTCTCGTACAATGCAATCCTGGTCATGGTAGACCGCTTCACCAAAATGTCATACTTTGTACCAATAACCACCAATTGCACAGCAGCAGAAACAGCCCAACACTTCCACAACTGCATCCTCACGCAACACGGGACACCTGAGGAAATCATCACAGACAGAGGACCTCAATTCACGTCAAACTACTGGACACAAGTAATGAAAGACTTAGGAATCAAGAGATGTGTATCAACCTCCCACCACCTGCAGACAGACGGCCAAACTGAGCAAGTGAACCAGATCCTTGAACAATACCTTTGATGCTATGCCAACACTAATCAGGAAAATTGGGCCAAAATGCTCCCCATGGCCCAGTTTTCCTACAATAGTAAGGACCACACCTCCACAGGAATGTCCCCCTTCAAAGTCAACTATGGATTTGACCACACCTGGGACCTCCAGATTGGCAAAAAGGAATCAAACACCACAGGGCGCTCCTGGATTGAACAGATTCACGACACACAAAAAACATGCTTGACCAACCTGAACCACGCAGTGCAGACATACAAAGCCTTTGCTGATCACAAACAAACCCTGGGCCTACCCTTACAAGTTAGAGACAAAGTATAACTAGACTCCTGGAATGTACCCCTACATGTGCCCTGTAGGAAACTAGCTCACAGGAGAAGCAGCCCCTACAAAATCACCAAACTAGTCGGTGAAGTTGCCTTCAAACTGGACCTTCCCCCCTCCTGGAAGATCCATGATGTGTTCCATCACTCCCTGTTGTTCAAATAAGATGGGAATTTGCTTCCCCACTAACAGATTAAGACAGCCCCTTCACCCATCCAAGCAAACCGCAGTGAGGAATACAAAGTTGAATACATACACAGCAACCAAACCCACTACCACAAACCCCAGTACTACTTAAAGTGGAAAGGATACCCACTTGAAGAAAGTACATGGGAGCCGCTGAGCAACCTGACTAATACCCAAGAAGCCATCCAACTCTACCTGAACAAGAAGAATTGGGAGGGAGAGAGCCCAGGGAAAGAAGGGGATGATGTCAGGACTGACAATTTCCCCCCCTCTGGAACCCCAGGCTCTGGAGCAGGAATCAAACCCAGAACCTGGAACCCCCAGGCCTGAGGACCGCAAGACTGCCCGCCCGCATTTTTCTGGGATTGAGCCCCCACAATCTGACATTGAAGAAGATGACCCACCCAGAAAAGTAGATTGAGCCAAGGAAAGTACTGCACTAAGTGAAGTTCCAATCACAACACCTAATGGAGGTGACCCGGCAACTATTGGCCTTATGAGTTTGAAGTCTTCACCAGCAACCAATCAAGAGCCAACCCAAGGAAGAGGCACTGGCCCGCAACTTGGCCCCATGACCTCAATGCTAAAGCAAGATAATCAGATAGCTAAATTGGGAGCTGCAACCAATGAAAGAACTCCCGGGCCAAACGCCATTTTGCTGCCTTTAGACCCAAGTCCCCAATTTCCTGGCCTTGCCCTTCACAATGCCCTGATGACCCCCTACAAAAAATGTTAAGTTTAGAGATGGGGTGCTATATAGACCCAAGGACCCCGCCCTCCAAACTTATTGCCATTTTGAAATAAAGGTTATGTTACTTTGGCTTATACAGCTATTACTGTATTTTGTATTTGCTGTCTATCAGTTCAGCTCAAGATCTTCTGGCCCGCCTGCCCCACCGCCCACAGTATTCCGTCCATTTGGTGTACTCTTCAGGCCTGTCCATTTCACTGAGTATCCTTTAAAACCTGAGTACAAGGACTACACACCAGAGAAAATCATTGAACTAGATCCATTAGCCCACATTCAATCCTCCATCAGATACAACTGCCAAGGCCTGTGGATATTATCTACACCCAAACTGTTTAGAGGAAAGTTCAACTATCTTCTGGCCTACAATATATACATGGAACTGCCATCAACACACAAACTGATGCCTGCTTCTTTGCCTGACTTACCAACCAACCATACCGGCAAGCTTTTTGGTATAGTGTACATCACCCTCACAGGGGTGGTGGACACCATTATACTGGCTGCCAGCCGTGGTCTTGGGTGGGGAAGTCCGCGTCCTACCTTCTCTAGCTAGCTCCTCTCTTGTGGTGGGCCCTGCCCGCAAGAAACCCGGCCCAAGTTATCCCCAAAAACAACGGGCCAGCCGCCCAAGACTGGATCCCTGACATGCATTTTCACATGGAGGTACGGTGGTGTGTGAGAATAAAGCCAATAATGCTGGGACTACCTCTTGTACACCACACATTATGACTCTGGGTACTAGTGGGCAGGCTAAGAGACAAGGATCCCATAACTGTGGCCAGATTGGACACCACTTGCGCACTTGCACTAATCCCTGAGTGGAAGGTTGCAATCCCAAGGAACAGGCGGTAAAAGAGAGGTCAGCTTATAAACAGAGACACTCTCTGCTGACCAATCTCCCCCATCTCTGCCTGATCCTCCTTCTGATGAGGAAGCTCCCTCCTCTTCTGGCCCAACTATCCTTCATCTGTTTAGCAATCTCTCCAGTGATTCAGAGCCTGAAGATTCCAATAGTGAAGACTCTGATAGTTATGGCTATTCTGTCCTGGCTGTTTAGGAACCATCCCTGTACCATACAAGCTTTGCTCTGGGAAGACTACCACCAATTCCTGAGTACCTACAAGTGAAGCTAAGTCCATGGTGGCTTGCCCTTACTAAGCCCAAGCCCACTGACCCCCCGTCTTGGTAGACTCTTCTGAGGAAGCAGCCAAACTAGCCAAAGCTCTCTTCCAAAACGTAACTGTATCTCTCCCGCTACAGACTGTATATAAGGAGATTCCTGCGTTACAGTGTATGCTGGCCAAATGGGAAAAAGAGCTAGAGGCTGCACAAGACGTGTTGGCAGTCTTGCCCCCTTTGGGTAAGATACTACTCGCGTGGAAGTATCAATCCAAAAGGTTAAGATCAAAGCCATCTTGGACACAGGTTCCCCAGTCAACGTGGTATCTTCCAAGCTAATAAAGAAACTTAAGTTGGCCCCCAACCTCAACTATACACAGTTGTATGGCACAGCTGGCATGGCCCAAACTTGAGCCATTGGTGCCTACTCCGATCTACCCATGAGGTTTGGGAAACTCCTTATTGCTTCCCCCACTGTGATCCTAGAGAACAAAAGCTATGACCTCTTGGTTGATACTCAATTCCTCTGAGAATATATTGGAATTTTAAACTTACAAGATAGATACCTTTTGCTCTTGGGATATGAAGTTCCTTTGATTTTTGAGGAACCTCCGCGCCTTCCAGGAAAACGTCTTAAAACTTACGTGCTTGAGTACCCTACAGGTATCTTCTCACTCAAGTATAGGACTCACTCCTCCAACATGTGTACCCCTCCTCCTTCCTGCCCTGCGGAAGAAGGGATACCCCTGCTAGTGCCAACCACTATCACCATTCCCCCGGGCTCTCAAGTGGTGATTGATTCCCAGATTTCCTATGAGCTACCTGAAAAGTCCTTCTTGGAGCTTTACTCACCTGAATCCTTAAGTTGTACCGAGCCTTGCCTGTGTCCTGGGATTTTAGACCAAACCCACAAAGAGCCCGTACAATTAATGCTTGTTAACCTAACAGCCCTGCCCATGCAAGTAACCAGAGGACAGGTTGTAGGTCATGGTTGTATACTTGGAGCAGAACAAGTATCCTCCCTCTACCCCTTTGAAACTTTCAGTGATTTCAACCTACCTGAAGATGATCCTCAAGTTCTCTCCTTGTTCACCGCTGCTGATTTCCCCCAACTTTCTCCTGTTCAACAAAAAGACGTGTTGGATCTTCTAGATCAGTTCAGTGACATCTTTTCCTCTGGACCTACAGACTATGGCCTAGCTGAAGGAGTCATTCATCAGATTGATACTGGGGATGCACCCCCTTTTTGTGCTAAACCATACCACCGTAGTAGGGTGGAAGATGCTCAAGTATCAAAAGAACTCAAGCAACTTTTGGACGCTGGGTTACTGGCTCCTTCCCAAAGTCTTTGGGCTTCCCCATTACTGATTCTCAAGAAGAAAGATGGCGGACATTGCATTGTAATGGACTGTTGCCGCCTAAACTCTCTCAATAAAAAGGATTCATACCCCTTGCCCAGAATTGACAATACTCTCAGACGGCTGGGTGGTTCCAAGTTTTTCTCTGCCATGGATCTAGCTTTGGGATACTGGCAGGTTGACTTATCTTCTGAAGATTGAGAAAAGGCTGCGCTTATTACTTTGGAAGGCCTCTTTGAACCCACTTGTATGCCCCAGGGACTCTGCACTGCCCCTGACACATTTCAAAGGGCTATGGACTCCATCTTACGAGACCTAAAGCTCTCTTGTGTCCTTGTGTACCTTGATGATATCACCGTATTCAGTGCTACCTTTACCAATCACTTGGAACACCTAAAGGCTGTCTTCATCAAGATTTGCAAGAATGGCTTGAAACTCAAACCCTCCAAGTGCTCCTTCTTCAAGGAACGTCTTGAGTTCCTAGGACATGAAGTCACTCAGACTGAAATCTGCCCCATGAATACCAAGGTGGAAGCCATTGAAAAGATGCTACCTCCCACAAATCTTTGAGAGGTACAAGTATTCCTTGGTATGATGGGCTACTACTAGCAGTTCATCCCTGACTTTGCTGAACTGAGCAAACCCTTTGTCCAACTGCTTTGCAACGTCCCCTTTGAATGGACTGACAGCCAACAACAAGCATTCAAAGCACTGAAGGCCAAGCTCAAGGAGGCTCCTATCTTAGTTTATCCTGATTATGATAAAGAGTTCATCTTGTATACCAACACTAGTGGAGTAGCTGTGGGTGCTATTATTGCCCAACTTGACAATAAAGGTGTAGATCAACCTGTAGCCTACTCATCAATAGTCCTCAATAAGCACAAGAAGAACTACAGTGTCACTGAGAAGGAATGTCTGGCGGTGCTGCGTGCGGTGAAGCAGTTTTGGCATTACATCTATGGAACCCACTTCACGGTAGTCACTAATCACTCCTCCCTCAAATGACTACAACAGCTAAAGAAACCTGAAGGTTGGCTTGTGCATTGGGCTCTATGTCTACAAGGGTATGATTTCACTGTGATACACCGTCCTGGGGCCCAACATCAGAATGCTGATGGCCTGTCAAGTATGCCAATCCTGGCTATTCATCCCGCTGATGCTGATCAACTATACAAGCTAATAGGGTATCCTGACTCTTGGACTATTGAGCCCAAAGACATCCGCTTGGCCCTACAGACCCTATCCAAGGACACCATAGTTTGTGATAGACAACTCTTCAAAAAGTTTAACAATGCCTGCCTACCCTACATTTGTCCTAGCATGAGGATAGCCATCATCCTCCAAGCTCACATTGACACTGGCCATGGAGGCATAGCCAAGACTCATGACTGGTTGTGCAAAAACTTCTACTGGGAAAATATGCGCCTTTTGATCCCTGATGTCCTTGCTTCCTGCCATTCCTGCCAGCTCCAACGTCCTTGTCTGTCCCAACACCAGTTCCAACTCATTCCTCCAAAGCATGCCTTTCATACGGTGAGTATTGATGCTGTTGGGCCCTTTCCCTGGTCTAGGTTGGGATGTGGTTTATTTTGGTTGCTATAGACCACTTTAGCAAATGGGTTGAAGCCAGAGCAACAAAAGATATAATGGCTAGGACCACAGCTACTTTCTTGCTATAAGACATTTTCTATTGACATGGCTGCCCTCAAGTCCTGCTCTCTGGCAATGGCACCAACTTTAATGCTCACCTCATCACCTCTATTGTCAAAGCTATGGGGACTCACCAGTTGTTCTCTGCGCCATATAATCCCTCCACCAATGGAACTGTCAAACAAGCAAACTCCACCCTAGTATCCATCATGAGAAAACTCATGCTCTCTGACACTGCCAATTGGGACATGTTTCTCCCTGCTTCCCTCTTTGCCTACCGCCTTAGTAGACACCAGGTGACTGGCCAATACCCTTTTGCTATGCTTTATGGATGTGAGGCCACTACCCCCTCCATCTTGGGACCCCCTTTGATTGAGTTTGATATGTCTGCAAATCCTGAGACCCACGTGAAAGACTTAACCAACCGTATCATTGATATCCAGGCAACCACCTACTCCGCTGCTTAAGAGGTTAAAGCTTTGGAGCTCTCTCCGTCCAATGCTGCTAGAGCCCCCCTCCCTGAATACTGAGTAGGCGATCTAGTTCTCTACTACCAGAATTGTACATGTGGTAGAGCCCACGAGCTGTATTCCCTATGGGTTGGGCCCTGTGAGGTCTCCTTTAAGAAGGGCGTTGAGTACACTGTAAAACTTTTATCTTCTGGCCGTCCATTTTCCCATGTTCACTCTAAATTCTTTTGCAATTATCAACTCCCTGTGTCCAATCTTGAGGGGGGAGATGTTGTAAATTGCGCAATTAATTCTATTTTAATTTGGCCTTTGAATATTGATAGTTGCAAAGATTTGACTGGTTTTGCCTTTGAGTTTGGGAATTCCTTGCCTTCTTTAAATGGGTCTGGTTCAATATCCACCCATTCCGGATTATTGTACCTGTCTGTGGTTGATCCTGGTATGACCTCATCCCAGCGTGACCCCCTCAGCCACTCTGTCTTCCTTTTGAGTGATCACCGCCTCTTGTCAACTATTTAAAGTAGAATCATTACTCCTAATAAAGACAAGTTTATCCACATTTGTGTTGGCTTTTATAATCTTCAAGCTTTTCCTGTCCTTTCTGCCAAAAGGACCTTTACATCTTGTTTTCCAGGAAATTAAGGTACATGCCCTTAATTTAGACCTGAAGGCTAACCCAAGGCTAGCTTCAAACCTCAAATATTTTGTAATAAAGATTTCCTGCTGTGTCCTCCAGGATGTTGTCCCCTGGAGCCAAACACAACATCCCCTTCTGTTACAAAGATCCTATTGTGGAGCATTAGCATGGTTCCCTTCAATGAGTAGCCTTTTTGGTAGTGGGCGCTATCCAAGGATTTGAAGAGTTCAGAGGTCAAGGTCTTGGTGAACTTGTCTAGTGCTTGGGCCCTTAGTACTTCTGGTTTGCTGGCTCTCATTTTCATCAATCCCAGGTGAATGCCTAGGCTTTCTGTGTCCAGGAGGATTTGGGTGATGTGGTTGCGGGTTTCTAGGTGGGTAGGCACCAGGTCAGTTCTTCTACTTAGGGCGTCAGGTACCACATTCATCTTTCCTGGCTTGTAGTCCATGGTCAGAGTCTAGTCAGTCAGTTCTAAGGCCTATCTTGCTTTTTGTTGGTTAAGCTGGCATGTTTTGAACAAATAGACCAAGTTCTTGTGGTCTGTCAGGGTCTTTACTGGGTATTTGTTGCCACATAGGTATCAGCGCCAATGTTTCAGGGTCTTCATTATGGCTAGCATCTCCTTGTCATATATTGGGTAGTTTCCTTCTGCAGGTAGCATCTTCTTGGAGTAATATGCTATAGGATGTAGCATGCTATCCCCTCCTTCCTGAAGAAGGACCACGCCCACCGCAAAGTCTGACGCATTGGTTTCCAGAACAAAAGGTTTGGAGGGATCTGGCATGGCCAGGACGGGGCAGAGGTGAAGGCAAGTTTCAAGGTTTCAAAGGCAGTGGTACATTCTGGAGTCCAGGAAAAGGTGACCTTGTCAGAGCAAATGCAGGTCAGGTGAAGGATAATGTGAGAAATTTTTTGGATGAAGTCCCTGCAATAATTTTCCAGGCCCAAGAAACTTCTCACATCCTTTCTGCTTTTGGGCACTGGCCAAGATGTTATTGCTTCTACTTTGTCTTGTGCCATGGCAAAGCCGCCATTCTTAACTATGTATCCCAGGAATTTGACTTCAGACTGAAAGAGTTTGCACTTCTTAAGCTTAGCGTGTAAGTTGGCTTGGGAGAGTTTCTCCAGTATAAGGTCCAGGTGGTGCAGGTGTTCCTTGTGAGACTTGCTGTAGATGAGAATGTTGTCCAGATATGCCACACAAAAACGGTCAAGCCATTCCCCTATGACAGTGTTGATCATAATTTGGAAGGTGCTGGGGGGCGTTGCAGAGGCCAAAGGACATCACAAGGTACTTGTACAGCCCATATCAGGTTTTGAAGACCGTCTTATACTTGTCTCCATCCTTGATTCAGATTTGGTTGAAAGCATCTTGGAGGTTGATTTTTAAGTACAACTGGGCTCCAGTCAGTACATCACAGAGGTTGTCGGCTGTTGAGCAACTTGTGATATTGCTGGTATGTTCAAAGCTACAGATAGATGTTAGCCTTGTCAATGTACTCTACCTAATCCTATGCAAGAGCACTACAGACTACAATAGAATAGAACTTAGAAGATAATTACGTTTATTGATACTGGAGTACAATCTAGCCAGCGGCTACAATCTATCCAGGTGTAACTATGAACTTGTCTTCCTTCCTTTCAGGTGTCTATATCAATATATACTGCAACAACCCTTGTTCTTGTCCTTTCAGACAGTTCCCAGTGGCTACCTTTGCAATAGGTCTATCTTTGCTAGCTACACCTATCTTGATTGGCTGTCCTTGGCACTAGATATGCTACTGGCCTTAGTAGGCGTACATGGCACCTCAGCTACAGCCTACGCTCTTCTTGAGCTAGCCTACTGTCATTTATCAATTGGCTGTATCTTACACGCCTATTATTGCGCTGGGAAACTACACCATATTTAGTTGGTGCTTAGAAATTGTCCCGGTTCAGCCCTCCTACATTGGAAGGTAGAATTCCAGTATTCCATTTTAAGGGCTTAATCAGTGATCCTTTTCTGGTTGGCAAACCTTCTTCTTATTAATGCAACAAGTTGAATTCAGGATTATATGCCATATAATAGCAGACTCAATCCATTAGTGACTCAGAGGATTATCTGCCGTGTAATACTGACCCAAACCAATAAGGAACCCAATTATACGCTGTGTAATACTGATCCAAACTTGGTATTTCTTAGCCACTTGTATATCACTTGTTTGATATGGACATATAAGTTCATCAGGCTGTGTTGAGCTGAGTTGATACAACGTCCAGTAGGGTAGAATAGGTGATATACAATTGATGATTTTGTGATTACACACCGTGTAATCAATGATATTCACTATATTGGCAATTGTTTATGCGACATATAATAAGTACATCAATTATAATATAGTAAGCAATATACAGCGTATAATCATATCACATTGGGACAATCAGTGATAATACGGCGTATAATTGTTACATCTATTATAATAAACTAGCAATTACACGGCTATACTAACTGCACTTAATTAAGTGATAATCAAATGATAATATGGCGTATAATTGTTACATCTATTATAATAAACTAGCAATTATACGGTGTATAACTGTCATATATATTAATATAATGATGGCCAGTGATAATATAGCGTGTAACTGATTAAGATCTGCGTGCAATGATTAACCTGATCATTTGTGGTCAATCAGCCTAATATCACATCAGCATTGGGGAAGAGGTAGCAGTTCTTCACCGTAATGTTGTTCAGTTTTTAGTAATTCACGCATGGACGCATCCCACCATCTTTTTTCCTACAAACAGCATGGGCAACAAACAGGGGGCTTTTGACACCCAGATGAACCCTTTTTTTGTCATATCCTCAAGGTATGCTTTCAAGGCCACTTGCTTGCAGTGGTTACAGCTGTAGATGTGGCCATGGTGAGATTGAGTCCCTGGTAGTAGGTCTATGGCGTGGTTGTAGATGGAATGACTGGGTAGTTTTGTGGCTGCTTCTTCACTAAACACGTGGTTCCATCTCTGTAGGGGGTGGGCAGCGTTCCAACACTAGGTTCTATCTTTATAGCCAAGAGTTTGTTGGTAGGGAGTTGGTCATGGCTCATGCAAAAAGAAACAGTGTCATAGGATTCCAGTTGGCCCAACATGGCAGTTTGCTTGCAGTAGTTCAGGATCAGGCCATGTCTGTTGGACCAGGAGTTGCTCAGTATAAGGGGGTGGGGGTAGTCCTGGCAAGAGGATCAGGGACAACAGGTATACATTGTGTCCAATGGTCAACAAGAGTTCTTGTTCCCACTTGTAGCCTGTGTCCAAGGAGCTGTTTTCCATGATTACTTGAAGACTATGCTCTGAGGCTGTCAGGCATAATTCCTCTGCTAGGCTGGCGTCAATAAAACTTTTGTCTGCCCCTGTATCAATAAAGGCTTTGATCTTGCGCTTGTTACCCGCTACATCTACAGTCACATGGATGAATTTGTAAGACTGGGAATAAGTAGTTATTTGTGCCAGGGAGGTTGGGACAGTGTTTTTCTTAGGGCAGGCTCTGGTCAAGTGATCCACCATGTGACAGTAGAAGCAGAGTCCTTTGCGGTAGTGTCATTAGAGCTTGTTGGGGGTCATCCCTGTTCTGTTGAGGGTTGGTGTTTGGGGTTGGCGGGCTTGGGAGGAGCCAGCGTTCTCTTGGTTCATGCTAAGACCCTTGCACAAGAGAATTAGCTTGTCTAGGCTGAGGGTGGGCAGATGGTGCTTCAACAGGTCCTTCATTGCTAGGTTGACATCCTTTTGGAAGATAATGGCTGCCAGTTTGTCCTCAAGTTGGGTGCAGGTTTTCAGTTTGAGAAATTTGTCAATATACGCTTGGATGGGTTGGGGACCTTTCAAATTTCTAGCAGGGAGTTCAGGGCGTAGTATCTAGTGTCACAATCTTCACCTGTGGCCATTAACTCAGCCTCAAACTTGGCATATTTAAGCAAAATTCTGTGTCCTCAGCCATGGCCTTGCCAAACCAGTCCAAGGTGTCCCCTGATTGTATTGAAGCAACCCCAAGGATCTTCTCAGTATCACTGGCATAAGAGGGGGTGTTGGTAAGGAAATGCAGGCGGAGGACTGGCATGGCACGTCTAGCTTCCTCAAGCGTGAGCTTCCCCATCTGAGGCATCTCCACCTTTGTGAGGGATTGGTTCACAATCACATTTTGCACTTGGGAGGATGGAGCTTTATTGGTGTCAGCGGTATTGGCGTTAGTTCTCTTTGGATCATTCAGGTTTGTATTCTTCCCCATGGAAGAGATCAGGTTTGTGGTCATCTTATAGGTGTAATAAGTGATTATCAATAGCAAAATCATACAAGATTCCCCAAGAAATAACAACATCTTGGAGCTCAGGATACCAAGTTTAATAAAAATTGCCATAATGTCAGGGATCCAGTCTTGGGCGGCCGCTCCGTTGTTTTCAGGGGTAACTCAGGACAGTTTTTTTGCAGGCAATGCCCACCAAAAGGGGGAACTAACTTTAAAAGGTATGAGGCAGACTTCCCCACCCAAGACCATGGGCTGGCAGCCGGAATTATAGTGTCAATCACCCCTGTGAGGTTGATGTACACAATACCAAACAGCTTTCCAGGATGGTCAGTTGGGAGGTTGGGTGCGGAAGCAGGCATAGGTTTGGGGGTCACGGGCGGTTCCATGTCTATTTGGTAGGTAGGAAGGAAGTTGGATTTATCTCTGAACAGTCAGGGTTTTGTAACATACCAAGGGCCTTCTTGGTTGTATCTGGTTAACTCTGTAGTTCTGGCCAAGGGATCCCGGGCTAGTATGTTGTTGGCGGTGTAGTCCTTGTACTCAGGCTTTAAGAGGTACTCTGTGAAATGGACAGGGCCAAAGGGAGCACCAGGCAGGCAGTACATAGCTGGCGGGCTGGCAGGGGGGCCAGATGATCTTTGAGTTAACTGGCAGATGACAAGAATAAAATATGGCAATAATTGGGGAAACCAATATCTCTTAACCTTTATTTAAAAATGACAATGGGGGTTGATCTTAGCCTGGAAGGTATTTATACCACACTGCCAGGATTCAATACCTGGTTGGGTTTTCTGGACTTGGGGGGTTGGCATAAGGTGTCTCAGATGGCAGTGTGGCGCTCAGCACTGGTGGTTTGCCACTGGCCGCTTTGGGATGAGAAGACTTTGAATCCTTCTGCTTATTGATTCGGGTATTGGGTGCCTCCTTGGGTTCAGTGCCTCCCCTGGGACTTTGGGGGAGTTTGTAATAACTCTCATGGAGAAACTTGCATATTTCACCAATCAAACCGCTGGTGTCAGGCGTTGGCACCTTGGGGAAATTCTTGGCATCTTGCACTGGCGGTTTGCTTGCAGAATCCTGCGGGACGGCTAAGGGTTTGGGTCCTGGCAGGCTGATAACAACTTTATCAAACAGTAGTGGGTTATTGGGTTCCCAGCCCATGGGTCTGGAGGTCCGCAAAGGGTTTTGCCCAGGGTTCAACTCTGGTTCCGTATTTTGAGATTTAGGAGCATCCAAATTATCATTCCTGACATATTTGATAAGAGTGACATAAATATGTTTACATGATCCAATATCAAGTGTTTGGGATAGCCTCAGATTCTATAATAAAATAATAAATATAAAATAAAAACATTACAAACTTTTATTGATGGTCCCATTGAATGTGATTGTGGGCTTAGAAGCTTCTAATTATAAAATGATAATTAATAAATCCTAAATAGTAGATTTAAGAATATATAAAATTGTACACACTAAGCCTTTAATTGATTGGCTGTTTGGCAAGGCACGTGGGGATGTACAAATCAGTGTGCCATAGAATTTGGCCACAGTCTCAGCTGGGAGGGTATGGATCCTGGCCTGCAGCAAATCAAAGAGGTCCTTGGTCCCAGTTGGGGTCCCTTGCTTGACAACTTGCTTAAGCTACCCAAATACTTCCTCAATGGGATTTAGGAAGGGCAAATAAACAAGGAGGAAGAGAAGGCACATATTTGCCGTGGCCAATCACTGGGGGCCCACTGCAATGCTAGTGTCAATTGATGAAAATTCTTCAGAATATCTGCCACCTTATGAAGACCAACATTGTCCAGTACTATTACATTGGTGAAGCCCGGGCTTGTGCGCCTCAGGTGCTCCTGGACCAATTGGAGGAATGACAAGAAGGTACAGCTGTTGTGAGAACCCAATATCATTTGATACAGCTCAATACCCTTTGGACCAAGGAGAGCCACCATTGAATAGGCTGTGGGGCAGACTGCAGCATGCCAAGCTACCCCATCATTGGAGCCTTTTAGGACATATCCATATGCATTGTGTATAGACAAGGCAAATGTCAATATGTCAATATAGTATAATTTCACTGACCCTTTTTTTTGAGTGCACTGTAGGCCTCAGTGTATTTTCCAGGTCTTTATGTTGGTTGGGCTATTCCAATTGTACAGAGATACCCTGAGCTTTTTCCAGGAAAAGCACATTTATTTCACCAGATGGTAATAAAAGGAAATTGAGGTTGCAACCCCAAAAGTAGATTTGATCATGGCCTGTATATTTGCCAGTTTAAGATGTCAGTCCCAGTTTATCCACTGGCGGATTGTTCATTTGTGCTCCTTGATGAGCATAGTAGAAACGTGCAAGGATTTCTCTCCAGCAAGGACTCAGCCAGTCTCAATAAAGGTGTTTAATGTCTTGGAGGCGTACTCGGGATCCACCCCAACAAGAGCTGTGGCTGCCTTATAATCACCAGATTCCCGCATGAGCTGGAGAAGGATGATGCACTTTATATCAGGAATGCACTTTTGAGCAGGCTTTGTGGGTTCAGACAAGCCAGGATCCTGATTGGTGGCAGGCTTGCAAGGCATGGGTACCTTGGTGTAGAACGCAGCAACTTTTTTTAACACTAACTGCCCCTCTGTGGTTCTATAGAACTTGGGCCTTTTGTCATCTTCTTGGTCTCCATCACTGACGTAGGACTCATAGCTGGTGTCAAGCAAGGCTTAATCTTCTCCATCATTACTGACAGGACCAACTCTTGGCAGTACACAGCGTCAAACACATATAAAGTAAGTTCTACCTCTTTATTTCTAACCATTTTGGTAGTGGTGACCTTGGTGGGTTTTTGGGTCAGCTTGGGGACCCAAGGGTTAATGTTACACACCATAGCAGTTTGTGCTCCTTGAACCAGCTGTGTCAGTGCAGTGTCACTATCAAACTCTCCTCTCACATCTCCTTCCTGAGTAGGGACTTGCGTTGCACTAACTCTGTTTTTTGACCCGTGGGGCAACTGCAACCGCAGCGCACAACAGGTGCATTGTTACTCTGTTGTTGTGCTCCTTCCATTTAAAATTTAATAAAATACTAATAAAACTTAATTAAGTTACACCCTAATTTTAACTTTAATTTTTCATCTGAACATGTTTATTTAATTAGAAATCATCAAGCCAAATATCACAATTATATATTTTTTTATTTCTTATTTAGTTGTTTTTGGGTTTACAACGCCCATTTTAGAATGCCCAAAAAATTTCACCCTCTTTCCCAGATTTTACACCAAATTAAGCACCCAACAAAATTTTTTTAAAATTTATGTTTTGGATTTTGTTCCCTATTTTAGATACCTTGGTATCATTCTTGATTACATTCCATTGTACACAACATTTGAGTGGTTTTGTTTACATAGTGAGTTGCTATTGTGTTTTGTTTTTGGTTTAAGTTTTGATTCACTGCGCTTGGGTGTATTTTGTTGCCAATTCACATAGTAAACATATGTACACCAAAATTTGACTCACACCATTTTTTTGTGAACCAATGTATTTTGGATTGTATTTTGAATATTATATCTTGGCGCGTGAGCAATTTGTTGCTGTCTTGACCCATTTTGCCCATTAACACCAAAAATCCCTATTAACAGAGTGTATATTTTAACCTGATAATTGGAATTTGCTTAAATCTGATATCATTTTGTTTAAATCTGAGGTATTTTTGGTTGTTGCCATAGCTTTTAAAACTACTGTAAAGGTTCTCATTGACAAAAAATGGGTCAAAGCTGGGGTTGCTCAAATAGCCCTTGAAAATCTGGACTTGTCATATTTTTGTCCAAATAATTATTACAAGAAAATAATATGTTATACATTATTTGGTGATGGCAGTGCTTGACCTGCTGGTTGCTGGAACTTTTAAAATATGATGCCATCAACTCAAATTTTAATGCAGGCCCTCCAACTGCTGAAAACATTCTTGCCAACCAATCAGATGCCGCGGAATCTCCTCCTCTCTCATCCTGAACTCTATTAATACTTTCCCCATTCCCATCTATAAACTTGTTTCTGTATAGCTTATTTTCACTCAAATAAAAATAAAGCTTTCCAAAAATGTGGGATCATCTGGTGCTGTTTGCCCCCGTCTTTGAAAGATTAGTGTTCATTGTGTTCAAGGTTGCCATTGATTACATGGCTGCAACCTGGCCTGCTCTTTACATGCTGACGCCTTTGGATTATTTCTCTAATTTACCCCTGCAAATGACTTGTATTCTGACAATCTTTAACTCCATCTTCTGTTATACTATCACTGATGCCAAGATGATTAAGCCGTCCTCCCAATTTGGTCTCCTGCTCCTTGTTGTGAATACCGCTATTCACCATGTTTGATTTTGCCTTTGGTGGGCCATTTTGAGATAAATATCTTGCTTTTGCTTTTGCCTCTCAAAATGAGTTGATGACTGAATCAGGAAATACAATTGTTTGGTTTCTTGACTCTGCGCATCTCACTCACCCCACTCATGCTTGTGGCAAGTGATCCTACTGTCCTGGTAGTGTTTTGTGGTATCATCAACCACTATATATTCCTTTTCTTAATTCACCAATAAAATTAAGTTCTATTCACATTTTTGTCTTTGTGTCTTCATTACTTCTATGCCTCTCTCTAGCCACAACTAGTAGAGATTATTCTTCCAGGGCCGCAAGGTAAACACATTTGCCTTCCCTGTCATCTAACCAAGACTTAGTACAAATCCAATCCTAAGGTTAGGATTTCCCGTTTTGTGTCTGTGCTGCACCTCAGAACACGACAAAAATGGTGCTCACTACAGGGGCTTTAAGCCCCTTGGTTATCCCTTTTGCATCTATGTTTTAAGGTCCTTTGCCTCCACCTATACAAGAGTTGACTTCACCTGAAATTACCAGCCCTCCTATATAGGAAGACATTGCCAACCCACCTATTGTCCCTACTGTACTGAACCTTGGGAATGGTCCCCGCCTAGCTGCTTACCCCATGTGTACCCCTGACTTAGAAAAAGACATGGCAGTAGCCCTTAGGATAGCCTGTGATGGAGCCATCTCTTGCCTCTAACTGCAGTTCAGTTGAGCGGAATACTACAAACTGATTGTGGCTCCTCAATTTCTGCAATATCTCCTCTCAGCAGCTGGCTCTGCTGAGCACTTACTATTGTCCTTTGTGCAGCCTGCCTTGGCCCACTATCAAATGGTGTTGGGGCTCCACGTCTAAGAAATCTTGTCTCTACAAGCAGCAGTTACTCATCACTTGGACCAGTTTTCTGCCTATCAACAGTGGATACATTCCCTTTTTTCCTTGGTATCTGACAATCAACATGACTCTGTTACCTCCCAGACCTGTTGGTTAATTCTATTAAACAAATGCGCCAGTCCATCCCTGAATACGTCAGGGAGCATCTACACAAGTTTCACCAGCTAGAACAACCCTGGCAAACTCAAGTCAATTCTACCTTGAAAGCTTATCTCTCCAACTTCAAACAACTTGTACAGCAGCTCAATGCATTCAGCACGTATTCATTTGGGCAACTACAGCAGGTAGCGGACTTTACTGCTAACAGCCTTAATGACCTCTGTACAGCGTTTGGTTAAGAGAGAGCTGCCACTGCTGCTGCTTTAGCCAAGCTCCAGAGTCAAGTGAATGAATTATCTATGCCCAAGCCAGATGTTCCGCCCTCTCCCCCTTTGGATGACTTGGTGGACAGAGAGCAGAAAATATGAGATGCTATTCAGGAGCTACATACAACTACTCGCAGTCAAGGGCGTCCTACTGAGACTCCTCAACCTGATCCCCAGGTGCTTGAGTTGACTACCCAAGTTGCTGAGCTGCAGCAAGAGCTTGCTGCCTTAAGTGGGATGATGGCAACTGCTGCTAGTCCAGTGGGGGCTGTGGACAAAGATGATTGCTGTCCTGGCTTACCAGGAGCCCCTCAAATTCAATGCGCAAGGGAACTAATTGCCCTAGCTAACAAGGTGGATCATCTGAAGAGGGACCATACTGAGCTGGATAGAGATGTACAAGAGATGAGTGAATTGATCAACTCTGTGAACAACCGGTTCACCCCTTGCCTCTCAGTGGGGCCATCCCTTACCTCTCAACTGGCTGAGCTCTCAACAATAGTGACCTCCCAAGGTTAACGCCTAGATATTGCTGAACAACAGACCACTCAAGCTAGCAATATGGGTGCCTGCGCTGTTGAGACCCTGACTAACCTTGAAGAAAGTGTTTATCAGCTGTGGGCTAGACAGCCCCCCCTCTGAATCCAAAGCAGAATTTCCCCACGCATAAACGTACTCAATAGCAACAATGGTGGCCCAACTCCCAAAGCACATTTTAAGCCTACCTTTAAGCAAGTCTTTGACCCCAGAACCTTGACCATTGCAGCTTTTCTAACTATCTACAAAACTTCCATGAGAAGAGCCTTGGATGAAGTCAAGAAGGAACACATTCTGACCTGTCTACACCCAACCTGCCAAGAGGTAGCTGTTCCAGAACTGCCCATCATTGAGACATGGGAAGATATGAAGCAGATTCTGATTGAAAAATTTGGTGGTGACCTTAGTTTGGAAGTAAAGAAGGACGCCTTCATGCACATTGCTTTCAAGCCTAAGGAGACACTAGCTGAGTTTGCTGACAGATTCTACATGGAAGGACAGCAACTGATAACAAGCAGACAATTGACCGCACATGAAGCTTACATGGCTTGCATTCAAGCCCTCAAAGTTAACCAACTTCTGTGTCTTCACTTCAAGGCCCATAAAGCTATGCTTTCCTCTATGAAGAGCATAAAGACGCTGTTGCAGGACATGCATCTTACCCATTCTGGAGCAGTTGTCAGGGAAAGCTGAGCTGCTTCTAACTCTGGTTTGTCTTCCTGTGGTCCTTTCATTCTTATCATGAACTCACAAAATCCTCCTCAACGCCAAGGTTGCCACAACTGTGGTCAGATAGGCCACCATTCTTGAGTCTGTACCAACCCTCGGGTTGAAGGGGCTGATCCAAAAGAGCAGGCAGGAAAAGAGCAGTCAACCTAGAGGCAGAGACGCTCTTGGTTGACAATTCTCCCAGTCTCTTTCAATCCCTCCCTCTATATCTGACTCCAAGCCTGCTGATAATGAGGCTCCTCCTATCCTCCTATTGTTCCATGATATCTCTGACAACTCTGACCTAGATGACTCTGATAAAGACAACATCAATGCAAGTGGTTACTCTGTCCTGGCTGTTCCCAAAACCATTACAGTCCTCTATAAATTGCAATCAGGAAAGACTACAACTATTGCTAAGCCTTTGCCTGAAGCCAAAGAAGTTGTCTCTTGCCCGTACCTCACTCAAGCTAAGAGGTCCTCTGTGCTAGCGGAGTTGTCAAAAGAAGCTGCCAAGGTTGCTGACGCTGTCTTCAAGAATGTATCTGTTTTGCTCCCTCTCCAAACTGTTTATAAGGAGTTCCCAGGATTAATATGCATGATTGAGAAATGGGATAAGGAACTAGCAGAGGCTCAAGATATCTTGGCTGTCCTTCCACCCTTTGGTTGCACTACCACTCAAGTAGAGATATCCATTCAAAAGGTGAAGATCAAGGCCGTTCTAGACACTGGCTTGCCAGTCAACGTTGTCTCCTCCAAACTTGTGAAGAAACTCAAACTTGCTCCTGACCTTAATTATCACCAGTTTTATGGCATGGCTGGACTGTCTATGACCCGCACCATAGGGGTGTACTCCGCTCTACCCATGCGGTTTGGCAAGCTTCTCCTAGCTGCGCCAGCAGTTATCTTGGAAAATGAGAGTTACAATCTCTTATTTGGCACTCAGTTTCTTAGGGAATATAATGGGATAATCAAATTGAAAGATGGTTACCTCTCTATTCTGGGATATGAAGTCCCTCTGATCTTTGAAGAGCCGGTTGAAGTTCCCGGGAAGCGCCTGAAGACTTGCACTTTGGAATACCCCACTGGGGTTTTCACCCTCAAATATTGCACCCACTCTTCAAACATGAAATTTCCATCCATGGCTTGTCCTGCGTCTGAGGGGATCCCTCCCCTAGCCACGTCTGCTGTCACCATCCCCCTGGCTCCCAGGCCATCCTAGACTGCCAGATATCATATGAACTACCTGAACAAACCTTCTTATAGTTGTACTCTCCCCCCTCATTAGGGCACAATGAACCTTATCTCTGTCTTGGAATCCTAGATGTCTCCAGTAAAAACCCTGTTCAATTGTTGGCAGCCAACCTGACTGCTCTCCCCATGACTGTGTCTAGGGGGCAGGTTGTCAGATATGGCAAGTTGTTGAGCGCTCCTGATGTCCTGTCTCTTCATCCCTTTGGCACGTTCCAAGATTTTAACCTACCTGAGGATGAACCCCAAGTCCTATCCTTGTTCACTGTGCAAGACTTTCTACAGCTGTCCCCAGTTCAACAGAAAGAGGTGCTAGACTTGCTAGACCAATTTTCCGCATCTTTCTAAGGACAGTATCAACTATGGGTTATCCAAAGGCGTTATCCATCAGATTGACACTGGTGACGCCCCCCTTCTGTGCTAAACCATATTGCCGTAGCTGCGTGGAGGACGCCCAGGTATCTAAAGAGCTCAAACAACTGTTGGACGCTTGGCTTCTGGCACCTTCCCAAAGTCCTTGGGCGTCCCTGCTACTTATCTTAAAGAAGAAAGATGGAGGTCATTGTATTGTGATGGACTACCGCTGATTGAACTCTTTGACCAAGAAGGACTCATACCCCTTGAAACGTATTGATGATGCTCTCTGACGTCTTGGAGGCTCTAAGTTTTTCTCTGCAATGGATCTGGAATCTGGATACTGGCAAGTTGACCTATCACCCAAGGATTGCCAAAAAGCCGCGCTCATTACATATGAAGGGCTGTTTGAGCCTACTCGTATGCTGCAGGGACTCTGCAATGCCCTGGCCACCTTCCAAAGGGCCATGAACTCCATTCTCCGCGACTTGAAGCTGTCATGTGTCCTAGTATATTTGGTTGATATAACAGTTTTCAGCGCTATCTTCACCAATCACCTGGCTCATCTCAAAGAGATGTTCATAAAGATTTGAGAAGCTGGCTTCAAGCTAAAACCTTTCAAGTGCGCCTTCTTCAAAGAACATCTTGAATTCTTGGGCCATGAAGTAACCCAGACAGGGATTTGCCCAATTACTAAGAAGGTTGAAGCTATCAACAAAATGCTTCTGCCCACCAACCTGCGAGAGGTACAAGTCTTTCTAGGGATGATGGGCTACTACAGACAGTTTATCCCTGACTTTGCCAATACTAGTGAACCTCTAGTACAGCTGCTGTGTAATGTCCCTTTTGAATAAACCTCCAGTCAGCAACAAGCATTTGAAACCCTTAAGCAAAAACTCAAAGAGGCACCAATCCTTGTGTATCCTGACTATGATAAGGAGTTCATCCTATACACTGCCACTATTGATCTTGCTATTGGGGCTATTCTGGCCCAACTAGACAACAAGGGTGTAGACCATCCTGTGGCTTACACTTCCTGAGTGCTAAACAAGCACAAGAAGAATTATAGTGTCACAGAGAAGGAGTGTCTCACCGTGTTGCATGCAGTCAAACAGTTCTGCCACTATGTGTATGGTACCCATTTCACAGTTGTCACTGACCATGCTTTGAAAAATGGTTACAAAAACTTAAGGAGCCAGAAGGGCGCCTAGCTAGATGGGCGCTACTCCTGCAAGGTTACGACTTCACTGTGCTCCATTGCCCTGGGATTCAACATCAGAACGCTGATGGGCTATCCAGAATGCCCATCCTTACTTAACATCCTGCGGAGGCTGACCAGTTGTACAAACTAATTGGATACCCTTCTTCTTGGGAAAGAAAGACAGAAGAGGTCCAACTGGCCTTGTCTAAGCTATCTGAAGATACCCTCATACACAACAATTAGCTCTTCAAGAAATTACGGGATCAATATCTGCCCTATGTATGACCCAGTCTTTGCCGCTTGTTGGTGTTGCAAGCTCACAAAGAGACTGGGCATGGAGGCATTGCTAAGTCTTTTGAATGGCTTCAAAAGAACTATATCTGGGAAAACTTTGCCTGCTGATCCCAAACATCATAGCTAGTTGCCACAACTTCCAGCTGCAGAGGCCTCAAGCTGCAGCCCACAAATTCAAATTAGTTCCCCCTCAACATGCTTTTCATACTGTCAGCATTGACACGGTAGTTCCTCTCCCCCGCTCTTGTGCTGGGTGTTGCTTTATCCTGATTGCTGTTGATCACTTCAGCAAGTGGGTAGAGGCTTGCCCTACAAAGGACATCACAGCTAAGACAACTGCTGCCTTCCTGTTACAAGATGTTTTCTACCGCCATGGCTGTCCTCAAGTGCTGCTCTCAGATAATGGGACTAACTTCAATGCCAAGCTGGTAACCTCTGTTGTTGAAGCTTTGGGGTCCCACCAGTCCTTCTCTGCCCCCTACAACCTTTCTACCAATGGGGCAGTCAAGCGTACAAATTCAACACTGGTCTTCATCATGAGAAAGCTCACCTACTCTGACGCTGCCAACTGGGACCTATACTTACATGCTGCTCTCTTTGCATATTGCCTTAGCAAACATTGTGTCACTGGGTACTCCCCTTTTGCTATGCTTTATGGACAAGAGGCTACTACCCCATTGCTCTTGGGGACCCCCTGCTTTCCTCTGATAAGGCCATAAATCCTGACAATCACATCAAGGATCTAGTCAACCACATAATTGATATCCAGGCCACTGCCTACACTTCTGCATACAAAACTAAGATGCTTGAGCTTTCTCCTGATAATGCTGGATGCTCCCCCTTGCCTGAATTTGATGTTGGTGACCATGTTCTTTACTAGCAACACAGAGTGGGTGGGCGCGCACATAAAAAAGACTCTCTGTGGATCAGCCCTTTGGAAGTGACCTTTAAGCGAGGGTCTGAGTACACTTTCAAGCTCCTCTCCAGTGGTTGTACCTTTGATCAAGTGCATGCCAAGTTCCTCCTCAAATACCACCTCCTAAGGCCAATCTAGGGGAGGGCAATGTTGTGAATGCTGCTATTCACTATGTTTTGATTTTGCCTTCAGTGGACCATTTCAAAGACAAATCTCTTGCTTTTGCTTTTGCCTCACAAAATGAGTTGATGACTGAATCATGAAATACAATTGTTCAGTTTCTTGACTCTGCGCATCTCACTTGCCCCACTCATGCTTGTGGCAAGTGATCCTATTGTCCTGGTAGTGTTTTGTGGTATCATCAACCACTATATATTCCTTTTCTTAATTCACCAATAAAATTAAGTTCTACTAACATTTTTGTCTTTGTGTCTTCAGTACTTCCGCGCCTCTCTCTAGCCACAACTAGTAGAGATTATTCTTCCAGGGCTGCAAAGTAATTTCATAGCCTTCCCTGTCATCTAACCAAGACTTAAGAAAAATCCAATCCTAAGGTTAGAATTTTCTGTTGTGTGTCTGTGCCCCGCCTCAGAACATGACACTCCTCAAACAATTGACAATTTGTTTATTTTATCCACATTACCTCTCTTTGAATAATGCAGCTTACTGGCTTACTCTAAAACAGACCTACAGAAGGTTTAGCACCAGATGAAGTACAAGTGCATGGTGGGGATGCCCACCTAGTAATAGGAAAATTATTGGAAGAGCTTGCATTAATGCAGGCTAAGTATAAACTTCTAGCTAGCCAACACCCTCTACTAGTAAATGACAACTCCTCTAAGACAGTCCCTGGCTATGACTCAGGACATACTTTGGGGACTGATGACCAGGAACCCCACAGTGGCCAACTTGTGACAATCACACTGATAAATAAGGCTGTATCAAATGACTCTCAGATTATGTTGATTTATCAATGTCAGTTTGCAAGGGGGAATTGAATCCAGATGGCAAACTGGAGTGGCAGTAACCCATTTTTAATCAACTGTTTGATTTAAATCTTTCAAATCAGTTAATTTGGTAAATGGCTTTCTGAATTTCTGCGCTTTCAAATTTGGACAGATTATTCCCAGCATTATAGAATCTACTGTGACAACCAGAGGCCTGGTGGCATCATTTCTAGTGATACTTGCAAAATGGCTTGGAAAATTTTGAACTTTAACCTGGGGAAAGACATTGGCTGATATATTGTCAAGGATCTGGATGTACAAGCATTCTGGCTACCGCCAACTTACTTAATATCCAGTCATTGCCCAATTTGGTGCCCTTCCAATATACATTTTAACATACTGGGAATGGCAACCAAGCGATATCACATGACTGTGCAAGTATCCAGTGGCTTGAACCCATCCCGCACATGACCAACCCCTAGGTTCAATCCAACTAAATCTCTACCACAGCCAAATCTATATAAGTCTAAAATATTATCCAAAAAATATACTTCTTTTTTCCTAATTCCATATTTGAAGCTTTCCCAAAGGCGCTACTTATCACTGGTAGAAGCTACAGTTTTTTTACCTTGCTCATGAAAGAGAAAATGACTGACCAAAACCAACCCACCTTTGCTCACGTACTCAACCAGGCCATATCCCAGGATACCTGGGAAACATACTTCTGTGCCCACAACATTGACAAAGATATACATAGTGGATGCACTGTATTCAAAGGTCTGGTCATTCCCAAAGCATGCACCAAGATAATTCAATACAGTTGCTCTCTCCAACCACAAATAAACTCTCAACCACCTATCACAGGTGAAGTTACCAACACCAAATACATTGGTATCAACAAGTTTTTTTTGTTAAAAACAAAGAAATGTCATCAATTTTCTAGACCACTCAGCCGCTAAACTCCGCGCCAGCTGCATCCCCCATGAGAAATGGGTTCAGGAAGCCAGCAAACGCCTATACAAGGCCGCAGCTAACTGGTTTGCCACCTATGTTGGCTCACAAACTGACAACCAGCTTGACAACTGGGAAGAGTTCAAAGCAGAGATCACGCACAATTTCTGTGTCACTGAATCCCTCCAAGACATTGCAATAAGCTCAGCAATCTTCCTCAGAAAACCACTATCACGGTCTACGCCAATGAGTTTGAGGAAATACACCGCAAAATCCAAAACCCAGCGTAAGCTGACAACATACATACCAGAGTCTCATTCCTCAACATAATGAAACCCTCTGTTGCTGCCCTCATCATCCAGAGGCTAACACCTCCATGCCCACACTCATTGCAGAAGCCAAGCGCGCGGAAAAACGTGCAAACATGGAATATGCTGCACGCAACAGCAACCACTCCTCAAATGGCAATGGCAGAGAAAACTCCAATGTCAACAAACGCTAAAACACCAATCATAGCAACAGCAACTCCAATTGCAACAATGTCAATCACAGTCAAAGCGCCAACTGCTCCTGTCCCAAGAAAGAGGACATTGCCAAAGTAAACTATGCTGAGACAGCAACCTGCTATGAATTGACCCCACATTCTCTGACCTCAAAGGTCACAAAACAGAGGAACAGGGAAAAGAGGAGGGGGAACAGGCTTAAGTGCCCCTGTCTCCCCCTAACTTGACAAGAAATTGTACCAAGGCACAAACTTTGCTGCTTGCATCCCACGTGTCCCACAATCCTCCATTTTTATGAACTTAAAAATTAAAGATCATTCAAAACTTCTTGTCTACCCATGCACTTGTAAATTGCAACAAATAAAATTTTATTTGACTCTGGTGCACAACATACTATTGTTAGCAAACCATTTGTAACCAAATACAAAATACCAGTTGTCAAATCTAACTTCAAATATGCCAGAATTTGCATACAAATCAAAGGTTCTACTTGAAGGCAAAACAACTTCCTTCAGAATTGACCTCCAAGGCATAAAAACGTCCATCAAAGGACTTGTCATGGACAACATAAACTATGACATTGTAGCAGGCATTTACTGGTTCACCTGAGTGAACCCCAGCATATGTTGGAAAACAAAAACCATGACCATCAAACACAACAGAGTCAATTTTAATATCCTCAAAGAACCCAACAACCTCATTCTAAGAGACACAGTATTTGTCCAGGTCATAAACCAAGACAAACCAGAACGTCTAACCAAAGATAGTACCCTCCACATAATGAGGTACACAAAATTCAATAATATGCAAACAACCAAGATTCAATGCCCAGAACTTGCGGCACTCCTAAACAAATATGCCCATGTATTCAAGGAAGAAATCACAGAGTTACCACCCAAACGAGAGGTCAAACATGGCATTGACATGTGTAATACCATGCCTAAACCTGTACCTCTCTACAGACTCTCCCCCATGGAGACCCAAACCCTCAAAACCCACATTGAGGACAACCTAGCCAATGGATTCATTTGCCTGTCTGAATCCCTGTGGGGGGCAACAGTGCTCTTTAGAAAGAAACAGGAAGGCACACTATGTCTAGTAACTGACTACAGAGCACTAAATGCAAGCACAGTAAAGAATAAATATCTCCTCCCACTCACAGAGGATCTGTTTTCAAGACTCTCTGGAGCCAAATTTTTCTCCAAAATCGACCTCACCTCAGGTTATAACCAGGTTGAAGTGAAGGAAAAGGACATACCAAAAACTGTGTTCTGTATACAAAATTTGGATCCTTTGAATGTAGAGTAATGAACTTTTGGATGACCAACGCTCCTGCAACATTTGTCACCATGATGAACCAAGCACTGAATGGCCTCTCAAATACATTATGCTACCTAGACAATATCATCATATTCTCAAAAACAAGAGAGGAACACCTCACACATGTCCAAAAGACACTCAATTGACTTGCAAAGCACAAACTTTATCTAAACCCAAGTAAGTGCCAATTTATGGAAAATGAACTCCTGTTCTTGGGCCACATTGTCTCTGACAGTGGCATCAAAGAAGATCCAGAAAAAATAAAAGCCATAAATAACATGCAACACCCCACCTCTGTTAAACAAGTTAGATGCTTTCTCAGAATGGTAAATTACCTAAGGAATATACATCAAAGACTGTGAAAAGCTCACTGCACCAATCAATGACTTAACCAAGGGTAATGCCAAAAAGAAATTCATCTGGACACCAGAATGTGACAAGAATTTCCAACTATCAAAACAAGCTTTGATTGAAGCACCAATCTTGCAATACCCTAATAAAAACAGGTGATACAAGCCCAAGTCAGATGCCAGTGACACCGCCATTGGCGCAGTACTACGCATCTGCCATCCAGGGCAGCAAGACTTCCTGTCAGTATGTTATGAAAGTAGAAAACTAATCAACCCAGCAGAGGTATCCAATACACGGCAAGGAATTGCTAGCAATATATCACTCATGCAAGAAATGGAGATGTTATCTAGAAGGACATTTAAACAACTGAGTACTAACTGACCATAAATCATTAATATACTTTGAAACTCAGAACACACTCACACAGCAACAAGCCAAATGGATGTCCCTGCTAGAGAAGCTCAATTTGGACATCCAATACAAAAATGGGGCAGGGCTGGTCACGGCTGATGCTCTCTCTAGGCTATGTCAGCCAAAAGAGGATCATCCTGTCCACCTGGACCCTGACTGGCCAAACCTATACAATAATGAGTATAAAACTAAAGTGAAAGACCCCTCAACACATCAACCAACCCATGATATATTAGTAAGAAACAAAAGGTATTTCCATGTATTGAATGGCACTGTATACCAAATTATTAACAACAAACATGTCCCTTACATCCCACTTGCACAAAGAGTTGACACCATATTAAGACATCACTGCCTACTAGGAGATACAAAGGCTAAAAACCTATACCTCACGTTAAAAGAGATAGTATGGTGGCCCCATCTCAAACAAGACATAATTGATGTTCTGAAAAAGTGCACAGTGTGCAAGAAATACACCAGCAAAAAAAGCTCCCCAGCCAACGGTCAACCTAGTACCTGACCCTGAACCATTCAAGATTTGGGGACTGGAAGTAGTGGGCCCCTTCCCAGAAACAAAGACAAAACAATGTTTCCTAATTGTAGCCATTGACTTTGCCACATGCTGGCCCATCTGCTGGGCAACAAAGAACCACAAACCATAAACCATAAACCATAAACCAATTCATTAACAAAGAAATCATAGCCAACTATGGCACCCCAGACTACATCATAACTGATGGAGCAACCAAGTTATCAGGTCACGTAGTAAACAACAACTTAAAATCCAAAAACATTAAACATTACACAACCTCTTTATATAGGCCGCAGGCTAATAGCAGATTAGAACGCCTAAATGGCAGTCTTATCAGGACCCTTGAGGAAATAATGGATGGCAAAGCCAAAGACACATGGCCACTATACGTGAAACATGCATTACTAGTATCCCAAGTCTGTACCAATCAAGGAACAGGCTACTCACTGTTTGAACTAACATACAGATACAAACCAGAAATAATTACCTGCAGCAAGCAGCCATACATAAAGATCCCCCCATGGAAACCCCCCACAGTAGAACAAGTACCAAATCTACAACACATACGCCTCAAAGCTAAAATAGCAGAAATAAAAAAGGTGCAAAACACAAAAGGTAACCTCTACAGAGAAACCACTTCCCATCAACTCCCTCGTCTGGATCCTAGCTGGAAACAGAAAGAAGCTAGACTCATTATACAGAGGACCAGGAAGAATCATCAAGTACAGACCAGACCAAAACACCTATCTAGTGAAATTTCAAGGTGCCAAAACCCCTGTTGTCAAGAAATACCACAGAACCTGTCTCTGCCTTAGCAAAAGGGAACACTCAACCAGACTGGTATCAACTATCAAACAACTCCAGGAACATCAGGCGGCAGCCGTTAAGACAAAGCCCCCTCCTGATACACCAGAGTGACCCCTTAAGGGGTGTGTGTGTCAAGGATCTGGATATACAAGCATTATGGCTACTGCCAACTTACTTAACATCCAGTCATTGCCCGATTTGGTGCCCTTCTAATATACAGTTCAACATACCAGGAATGGCAACCAAGCAATATCACATGACTGTCCAAGTATCTAGTGGCTTGAACCCATCCCGCACATGACCAATCCCTAGGTTTGATCCAACTAAATCTCTGCCACACCCAAGTCTATATAAGTCTAGAATATTATCCAATAAAATATACTTCTCTTCTTTCCTAATTCCATATTTGAAGCTTTCCCAAAAGGCACTCCTTATCAATATCATGAACATTGGGCTGGCTGCTGTATGCCAAGGTGCCACAGCTATTATTAAAACACACAAGCAATTGAGTTCCCAATCACACAATCAAACAATTTCTTTCCCAATTTACCATTTCCTGATAGCAAATGGGCCCAATTTTGTGTTTAATCTCAATTCCAGGGTTTTGCAGTAGGTGGGCCTCAAAAACCCCTGGCTGTTTGCAGTCAGAAAGGGGGGTTTCTCCCAGGAAGACAGTTGGCAATGATTTTCATGCTATTGGCTGTTAAATCTCCAGGCAGGCTAGCTGATTGTCTAAGTAATTCTGGGCCCTAACAGCAGGTATTGAACTTTCAGTCTTGGTCACTGGCAGACTGGTGGTATTGCGCTTTTTGCAATACAGAACCACAATTATTTGAGATTATAATGCACAGGGCATTTTCTTGAATACAGTCATATGTGAGGATATAAGTAGTATTGTATCAGAAGAGCCAGGATTGAATGGAAACATGATTATTGTCCAGAAATGGCTTCTGATCACGCAGAAGCACTTGAGGATTAGGATCAAGGTCAACCAGAATAAAGATAGATCAAAGAGGGTTCAAAGATGATTTTAATGTAATTGATTAATTCTTATTATACCTTCTTCAAGGTTATTCTCTGGGCTACTAGCAATGTCTTCTAGGACATTTTAACACACCCCTTATTTGGGTAATTATTAATCTAGGTTTGGTGCTTATTGCACGTCAACCAATAGAACATCTTCATCTTCACCCAGCACAGGTGATCCTTGCTGGAATGTAATAATTTAGTTACTTCAGGATCACTTCCTAATTTCTTGAAATACTCCAAGCTTAATGCTTATTAATGTGATTAATATGGGAATTCAATATTATGTGCAATCAACCCCAGCACCTCAGTGGTGCTTGAAATAAAAGTAGTTTGACATATAATCTAATTGCAAAGTGGCGCTGCGGCGCCTGTATCTTTTCCAAAGTGGTGTGGCAACAAATCATGTATCATTAGCGCCGTAGCAGCGCTTACTGTCAGGCACCCAGCTGCTAGGAAGTAATCTTCCTAGGTGGTGAATGATAGCAGAAGGATTTAATCCAGTTATCAAGGATCCTATGGGCAAGGACACCATTCTGAGATGAAATAATGATCCAATTAAACAATACCTGCCTAACAGTGGGTTGAAGCGTCCTAGGAAGAAGTACGCCACCAAGTAACACAGGAGGAAGGCAGAAGCCAAAGGACAGAAGACTTGGGGTTCAGGGGTCTGGTAGGTGGATTGGGAGTTCTTGGTTTCTTCTCTGCAAGGTGGGTTATGTGACAAGGGGATAGTGGTATACCATAATCCTGGTATCACCCGGCACCAGGAGCTGTCTAAAAATTGTGCCTTGGGAGAGGTACCAGAATCTGTGTGTGGACCTATCAAAATGCTGGCCAGTACAGCCGGCAACAAGACCATCCAGTACACCCATTTATACCCAAGAGACTTTATAAAAGAAGTCTTGGGTAATCTCATGGTTTAGGATTGATAAAAGGTTTAAGTCAAGCTAAAGAATAGGCAAATGATTCACTTGGGTGAATGTAGACTTTATTGATTGAACAAGTAAAAGATCATAAGTTACCATCATTATATAGAATGAAGTCTAATTGATAGTCTGGAGATAAAAATAAAGGAGATCAATCACTTGAGGATGAAATTGGGGAAATTTGGGGAAAACTGAAGACCCTAAGCAGTTGAAAACTAATCTAGAATTAATTACATTATTGATCAAATTAAAATGACCTCAAACACATTAAAACATTAATGCTTAACTTATTTTGCCTTTTAGGCAGGAATGTAAAAGATAAAACCCAGCTATTCCCCAGTTAACACTGGGGAAGGAGAAAATGGGCCAACAACAGAAACAGAGGCCAACAGAGAAGCCAGAGCAAAAGCAGGGTCAAATTGGATGTCAGTGTCATCAAGGCCATTAATAGAATCCAACAAAAGGATTGGCATAACATCTGATTGGATGAAATCAAGTTTAAAAGGTAACAATTCACTTTCTATTATATTATTAATTGTTCTCTTAGGTGAAAGAACACCTAGAAGAGAAGAAGACCTGGGTTTGAATCCTGTTGCCATTAATGCTGGTTCTGGCAACCAATCTGGATCCAAAGAAGCAGGTAATGAAGAGCTGACACTTCCAACTAAACCATTGATTCTAGGAGACCCAATTAAGCCCAAAGAAGGAAGCATTTCTTCTACAGTCCCAAGAAATGAATTGTTGTCAGTAATGTTTGGAAGAGCATTCCTGACACTTACCATTGGCAGATTTATGGCTCAGGTCAGCAGAATACCGCTGATTCAATATGTATATGATTTATACTACAATTTCATGTTGTTTGAAAGCTGTAATTCATATCTGCAAGCTTGGTCATAATTAGCATCATTGATTTTTATACTGCTAATTTATAGGTTTGGTTAAAGAAATCCCAATCTGTGAGCTCTGTCATAATTGGCATCATTGCTTGGTTGAAATTCCCAACATACCTAAGTAGTGAGCACCATTGTCACGCTTTTTGGAATACAGCGTCACAATTATTTGAGATTATAAGGCACAGGGCAATTGCTTAAATACAGTCATATCCTCACATATGACTGTATTCAAGCAAATGCCCTGTGTCTTATAATCTTAAATAATTGTGGTGCTGTATTCCAAAAAGCGCAACAGGCGGCTCCTGTCCTTCCTGATTGGGGCAAGGTATCTCTTGCAGCCCAGGGTTTGGCTCAACTGGCAGGCTGGCGGGTCCCCATTTATCCTGGTTGATGTAAGGCATTTTTTGAGGGTCAAAGTTTGATTCCCAGGTTTTCAATACAAGTATTGAAATGTCATTCATGACACTGTTTTACCAAGTTTCTCAAGTTGATCAGGAGTTTTTTTGAGTGACAAGATCTACTTCTAGATCTGGTTTTGAAGGATGATCCAAAGTGTCATGAACTGCCATGATATGACGGAAATTGAGAGATAATAAGAATCTGTCTCCATGTGATGGGGGATCATCCACCAAATCTACATAGAGTTAATGATTAACCACCAACGTGGCTTCAGATATTTTTTTGTGAAATTTCTAATTTTAACTCCAAGATTAAGTAGGAAAATCAGTCCTAACCAGAGTGAACCAAGATAAATGACCTGTGGAAGCATCAGAGTATCTTTAGAATAAAATCCAGGACATTGAGATGCAATACAATTTTCAGTTTCAAAGATAGGGGTGACAACTCCAAGATTGGCAGGCATGGAATTAACATTGAGAGGTGCCAACAACAAAGTCCCAACTGCAGGGCCTCATCTTCCAGTAATAATCTGGCTTATAATAAACTTGTAGGGAATGTAGCACAACAATCCAACTACAGTATGAATTTGAAATTAGAGTTATACCAAGGAATATTTGATTATATTGAGTAAAATTTTGGGAGGAATCAACTCTTAAGAGTTGAAACAGTGAAAATTATTCAATATTTATCAAAATTTGACTAAGCAATACCGCCTGAGTCCCAGGCTCATATCACTTCCACATTGTCAAGTGATTATCTAGTCCAGTTTGCAAAGAAACCTTGAATGATAAATTTCTGACAACCATGCTGATTAATAAGCTTATGTCAGGTGACCCTCATATTACGTCAATTTATCAACGTCAGTTTGAAAGGGGGAGCTGGTTTCAGCTGGCAGACTGGAGAAGCTGTGACCCATTTTCAATTGACTGTTTGGTTTAAATCTGTTAACTTGGTCAATTTTGATACAGGTTTCCCGGCCTTCCGTGCCTTCTTACTTGGACAGACAATACCCAGCATTATGGAACCTACCGTGACATTACCCTCCGCTTTAGCCCTGGGCACAATACCACCATCTGGGATATGGGATAAAGAGAAATTCTTATGGGCAAGTGGGAGTTTCATTGCGGCTAGGGTAAGTACAGGATAACCAATTGCCTTGGGATTGTGATTGTAAAACTCTTGGATAAGATCTGTGGGATTGGAACAATCATAGTGAGAAACCCATGAATTCTCAGAATTGGGATAACCTTTCCAAGATACCAAATATTCAAGTCAATGTTGGTTCCTGGGGGAGGCCAAAATACAATTCATCTCATACTCTAGTTCTCCTTCCACAAGAATGGGTTGAGAAGAAGGAGTCTCAGTGCCTTTAAAGGGGGTAAGTAGGCACTCATAGGAAGTATGGAAAATCTTAAAGGATGGGGGTAAATCTAACTAATACATGGAGGGACCAATTTGATGTTAAAATTTGAAGAGACTAACTTGCTTGGGGCCCAACTTGCGGCAGGGAACCTTCAATTTCATATTGCGGGTGTTGTGTTTGGCTCCAGGGGACAACATCCTGGAAGACACGGTAGGAAATCTTTATTACAAAAGATTTGAGGTTTGAAGCTATCCTTGGGTTAGACTTCAGTGCAAAATTAAGGGCACATACCTTAATTTCCTGGAAAACAAGATGTAAAAGTCCTTTTGGCAGAAAGGACAGGAAAAGCTTGAAGATTATAAAAGCCAACACAAATGTGGATAAACTTAAACTTTATTAGGAATAAAGATTCTACTTATAATAGTAGACAAAGGACAGAGATCACTCAATAGGAAGACAGAGTGGCTGAGGGGGTCACGCTGGGATGAGGTCATACCACGATCAACCACAGACGGGTACAATAATCCGGAATGGGTAGATATTGAACCAGATCCATTTACAGAAGGCAGGGAATTTCTGAACTCAAAGGCAAAACCAGCCAAATCTTTGCAACTATCAATATTTGAAGGGCAAATTGAAATAGCATTAATAGCGCAATTTACGACATCTCCCCCCTCAAGATTGGACGGAGGGAGTTGATAATTGCAAAGGAATTTGGAGTGGACGTGGGCAAAGGGATGGCCAGATGATAGTAGCTTCACAGTGTACTCAAAGCCTTTATTGAAAGTGACCTCACAGGGCCCAACCCATAGTCAATCCAGCTTGTGGGCTCTATCACCTGTACAATTCTGATAGTAGAAAACTAGATCACCTACTCAGTATTTGGGGAGGGGGCTCTAGCAGCATTGGACAGTGAGAGCTCCAAAGCCTTAACCTTATAAGCAGTGGAGTAGGCGGTTGCCTGGACGTCAATGATATGGTTGGTTAGGTCTTTCACGTGGGTCTCAGGATTTGCAGATGTATCATACTTGATCAGAGGAGGTCCCAAGATTGAGGGGGTAGTGGCCTCACGTCCATAAAGCTTGGCAAAAGGGTATTGGCCAGTCACCCAGTGTCTACTAAGGCGGTAGGCAAAGAGGGCAGCAGGGAGAAACATGTCCCAATTGGCAGTGTCAGAGAGTGTGAGTTTTCTCATGATAGATACTAGGGTGGAGTTTTCTTGTTTGACAGTTCTATTGGTGGAGGGATTGTATGGCGCAGAGAACAACTGGTGAGTCCCCATAGCTTCAACAATAGATGTGATGAGGCAATCATTAAAGTTGGTACCATTATCTGAGAGCAGGACTTGAGGTCAGCCATGTCAATAGAAGATGTCTTGCAGCAAAAGGTAGCTGTGGTTCTAGCTGTTATATCTTTTGTTGCTCTGGCTTCAACCCATTTGCTAAAGTGGTCTATAGCAACCAAAATAAACCAACATCCCAACCTAGACCAGGGAAAGGGCCCAACAGCATCAATACTCACCGTATGAAAGGCATGCTTTGGAGGAATGAGTTGGAACTGGTGTTGGGACAGACAAGGACGTTGGAGTTGACAAGAATGGCAGGAGGCAAGGACATCAGGGATCAAGATGTGCATTTTTTCCCAATAGAAGTTTTTTTACAACCAGTCATGAGTCTTGGCTATACCCCCATGGCCAGTATCAATGTGAGCTTGGAGGATGATGGCTATCCTCATGCTAGGACAAACATAGGGTAGGCAGGCATTGTTAACCTTCTTGAAGAGTTGTCTATCACAAACTATGGTGTCCTTGGATAGGGTATGTAGAGCTAGGCAGATATCTTTGGGCTCAGTGGTCTAAGAGTCAGGATACCCTATTAGCTTGTATAGTCAATCAGCATCAGCGGGATGGATGGTCAGGGTTGACATCCTTGACAGGCCATCAGCATTCTGATGTTAGGCCCCAGGACGGTGTACCACAGTAAAATCATACTCTTGCAGACGTAGAGCGCAGTGTGCTAACCAAACTTCATGTTCCTTTAGCTGTTGTAACCACTTGAGGGAGGAGTGATCAGTGACTACCGTGAAATGGGTTCCATAGATATAATGCTGAAACTGCTTGACTGCATGTAGCACAGCCAAACATTCCTTCTCGGACACACTGTAGTTCTTCTTGTGCTTATTAAGGACCCTTGATGAGTAGGCTACAGGTCAATCTACACCTTCATTGTTGAGTTGGGCAAGGATAGCACCCACAGCTACTCCACTAGTGTTGGTATACAAGAAGAACTCTTTATCATAATCAGGATAGACTAAGATAGGAGCCTCCTTAAGCTTGGCCTTCACTGCTTTGAATGCTTGTTGTTGGCTGTCAGTCCATTCAAAGGGGACGTTGCAAAGCAGTTGGACAAGGGGTTCACTCAGTTCAGCAAAGTCAGGGATGAATTGTTGGTAGTAGCCCATCATACTAAGGAATACTTGTACCTCTCAAAGATTTGTGGGAGGTAGCATCTTGTCAATGGCTTCCACCTTGGTATTCATGGGGCAGATTCCAGTCTAAGTGACTTCATGTCCTAGAAACTAAAGATGCTCCTTGAAGAAATATCATTTGGAGGGTTTGAGTTTCAGGCCAGCTTCACAGTTCTTGACAGAAACAGCTTTGAGGTGTTCCAAGTGGTTGGTAAAGGTAGCGCTAAATACAGTGATATCATCAAGGTACACAAGGACACAAGAGAGTTTTAGGTCTTGTAAGATGGAGTCCATAGCTCACTGAAATGTGTCAGGGGCATTGCATAATCCCTGGGGCATACAAGTGGGTTCAAAGAGGCCCTCTGATGTGATGAGTGCAGCCTTTTCTTGATCCTCAGGTGATAGGTCAACCTGCCAATATCCCAAAGCCAGATCCATGGCAGAGAAAAACTTGGAACCAACCAGCCATCTAAGAGCATTGTCAATTCTGGGCAAGGGGTACAAATCTTTCTTAGTGAGAGAGTTCAGGCGGCAATAATCCATTACAATGCAATGTCTGCCATCTTTCTTCTTGAGAATCAGTAATGGGGAAGCCCAAAGACTTTGGGAAGGAGCCAGTAACCCAGCGTCCAAAAGTTGCTTGAGTTCTTTTGATACTTGAACATCTTCCTCCCTACTAAGGTGGTATGGTTTAGCACAAAAAGGGGGTGCATCCCCAGTATCAATCTGATGAATGACTCCTTCAGCTAGGCCATAGTCCGTAGGTCCAGAGGCAAAGATGTCACTGAACTGATCTAGCAGATCCAACACGTCTTTTTGTTGAACAGGAGACAGTTGGGGGAAATCAGCAGCAGTGAACAAGGAGAGAACTTGTGGATCATCTTCAGGTAGGTTGAAATCACTGAAAGTTCCAAAGGATAGAGGGAGGATACTTGTTCTGCTCCAAGTACACAACCACGACCCACAACCTGGCCTCTGGTTACTTGCATGGGCAGGGCCGTCAGATTAGCAAGCAGTAATTGCACAGGTTCTTTGTGAGTTTGGTCCAAAATCCCCAGACATAGGTAGGGCTCAGTACAACTTAAGGATTCAGGTGAGTAAAGCTCCAAGAAGGTCTTTTCAGGCAGCTCATAGGAAATCTGGGAGTCAATCAACACTAAAGAGCCCAGGGGGATGATGATAGCAGCTGGCGTTAGCAGAGGTACCCCTTCTTCTGCAGGGCAGGAAGGAGGAGGGGTACACATGTTGGAAGAGTGAGTCCTATACTTGAGGGAGAAGATACCTGTAGGGTACTCAAGCACAAAAGTTTTAAGACGTTTGCCTGGAAGGTGCAGGGGTTCCTCAAAAATCAAAGGAACTTTATATCCCAAGAGCAAAAGGTATCCATCTTGTAAGTTTACAATTCCGTTATATTTCCAAAGAAACTGAGTACCAACCAAGAGGTCATAGTTTTTGTTCTCTAAGACCACAGCAGGGGAGGCAATAAGGAGTTTCCCAAACCTCATGGGTAGAGCAGAGTAGGCACCAATGGCTTGAGTTTGGGCCATGCCAGCTGTGCCATACAACTGCGTGTAGTTGAGGTCAGGGGCCAACTTAAGTTTCTTCATTAGCTTGGAAGATACCACATTGACAGGGGAACCCGTGTCAAAGATGGCCTTGATTTTGACCTTTTGGATTGATACTTCCACACGGGTTTTATCTTTCCTAAAGGGAGGCAAGACTGCCAACACATCTTGTGCAGCCTCTAGCTCCTTTTCCCATTTGGCCAGCATACACCGTAACGCAGGGATTTCCTTATACACAGTCTGTAGCGGGAGAGATACAGTTACGTTTTGGAAGAGAGCTTTGGCTAGTTTGGCTGCTTCCTCAGAAGAGTCAACCAAGACAGGAGTTCTATGGGCTTGAGCTAGGTAAGGGCAAGCCACCATGGACTTAGCTTCATTTGGAGGTACCCGGGAAGTCGTGGTAGCTTTCCCAGAGCAAAGCTTGTAGGGTATAGGGATAGTTTCCGGAACAGCCAGGACAGAGTAGCCATAACTATCAGAGTCTTTTTCTATTGGATTGTCAGGCTCTGAATTACTGGAGAGGTTGTGAAACAGATGAAGAATTGTTGGGCTAGAGGAAGAGGGAGCTTCTTCATCAGACAGAGGATTGGGGGGAGACGGGGGGAGATTTGTCAGCAGAGAGTGTCTCTGTGTCTAAGCTGACCTCTCTTTTCCCACCTGTTCCTTTTGGATTGCAACCTTCCACTCAAGGATTAGTGCAAGTGCGCAAGTGGTGTCCAATCTGGCCACAGTTATGACAGCCCTGTCTCTTAGCCTGTCCACTAGTACCCAGAGTCATAATGTGTGGCGTACAAGAGGTGGTCCCAGCATTACTGGCCTTGTTCTACACACCACCGTACCTCCATGTGTCAAATGCATATCTTGTAAGAGCGTCTTAATACTGTTCATGGAAGTGTGTGGAGCCTTGTGTGCCTTAAAGTGTAGACATAGAAGCTGGTTCACCTTCAAAGCATTTGAACAAGCTGTATAGGCTTCCCGGGGAGTTAACTGTTGACTAGTAATTAACTGTTGGCCTTCAATGTACAAAAATTCTACAAACTCAGCCAGGGTCTCCTTGGGTTTGAAAGCAATATGCATAAATGCATCTTTCTTGACTTCCAAGCTGAGGTCTCCTCCAAACTCTTCAATAAGGAGGCGCTTCATATCCTCCCAGGTGCCAATAGAAGGGAGCTCAGGGACCACGACTTCCTGGCAAGTGGGATGGAGGCAGGTAAGGATGTGTTCCTTCTTGAGTTTGTCAGTAGCCCTACACATTGCAGTTTCATAAATTGTCAGAAAAGCAGCAATGGTAGAGGTCTTGGGATCAAATATCTGCTTGAAAGTTGGCTTATAATTTGGGTTGATGGACAAAGACAAGGACTGGCTGTTCTCACCAGGGTTGAGGACGTTAATGTGAGGATTGCCTTCAAATTTGGATTCAGCAGTAGGTTTTCTAGCCCAGAGAAGTCAAAGGCTTTCCTCTAAAGTGTCCAAGGTAGAGCTATTCTGCCCACTAATGTCTTGGGCAGTTGTGGCAGCAGTCCCAAATTCATCAATCTTGATTTGTTGTACTGCCAAGGTGCCAGCAATCCCATTAATACGAGTAGCCAGGGAGGTGGCCTGAGTGACCAAGGGGACGACTTGTCCATTTAGAGTCTCTGTAAAGCGGGAGAGGTTTTGGACCTCTCTTTTTAACGTGTCTTGCCTATCAGCTACATCATTTGTCACTTTGGCAAGTTGATCTAGAGCACGCGCACAGTAGACCCAGGGTTGACCTTCTAAGCCAGGGCAACAACCATGATTGTCATGAGCAGGAGTATTAACGGCTTCACCTTCTTCCTCATCTTCAGATTCAGATGACAAACCTTCAGAATTAGAGAGGCGCTGTCTTAAGTACTCAATTTCACCTCTTAGGGTAGCCACCTGATCAGTGAGGGAGGCAATACAAGGGTCAGGCATAGGTTTGACTGGAGAGGGAGGCTGCTTAGAAGCTTGGCGTCTAGTGGTAGCCTTAAGCTTGGTGATGGCCTCCCATACTTTGGTTTTGAAATCAGAAGGGGTCTCGACAGGAGGAGCAGGAGGAGTCACCTCAATAGAAGCCACCTGATTGTCCACATAAGTTTGCACTTGGTATAGAGTGTCGCCTAGAGCAGCCTTATCCAGACCATATTGATGCTGCAAGTGACAGCCCCAAGTATCAACATGAGTTCCTATCAATTCAAGTTGCAAGTTGATATGCTCTCTGAATTGATTTAGTTCACTAACCAGAGTCTCAAAATCCTGCCAATGGTTAAGCAGAAAAGCCTTGATTTGCTCACGCCAGGCTGCCTGATGTTCATCCTATTTGCATAGTTGATTCTTTATGTATCCAGAGAGTGAGGAGCAAAGGGAATTCAGGGAGGTGGTTAAATACTTCTGTGATGCCAACAAATTGTGCTGGTTGTCAGAAATACAAGCAAAGAGACTATGTGACCATTCTTGGTAGGCCATATTTTGAGCGTGGTTATTTGAGACAGCGGAAGCTACTGCATCTAGCAGTTGATTCTGGGATCCCAAGGCAAGTTGGTGGTAGACTAGGGCAGGTTGGATAAACTGGTTAACCAACACGCCAATAGTATCCATGGATTCCATCAACATGGGGAGAGACCAAAGTCCAAAAGGAAGGAGTACAGGTCTTTGAAGGCGTACCCGGGACGGAGGCCAGGGATAGAGTGCATGGCTACTGTGCCAGAATGAAGAAGGGAGCAGGCAGCAGCACAAGCTTGCTCATAGTTGAGAGAGAAAGCAGGAAGGGGGGGCCACAAGGGCCCGGGAGACAGAACCAATACCATAGGATTTGCAGGAGCATTGGTAATGTCTTCTTCTAGGGGAGGACTAGAAACTTTGGGTTGATCTGGTACTTTGGAAACAAAGGGAGAGGGACCAGAGAATGTGCGTGGGAACAGGGTAACCAAGGGGCTTGCAGCCCCTGTAGTGAGCACCATTTTGTCATGTTTGGCTCCAGGGGACAACATCCTGGAAGACAGGGCGGAAAATCTTTATTACAAAAGATTTGAGGTTTGAAGCTAGCCTTGGGTTGGCCTTCAGGGCAAAATTAAGGACACATACCTTAATTTCCTAGAAAACAAGATGTAAAAGTCCTTTTGGCAGAAAGGACAGGAAAAGTTCTAAGATTATAAAAGCCAACGCAAATGTGGATAAACTTGTCTTTATTAAAAGTAATGATTCTACTTTAAATAGTTGACAAGAGGCGGGGATCACTCAATAGGAAGACAGAGTGGCTGAGGGGGTCACGCTGGGATGAGGTCATACCAGGATCAACCACAGACAGGTACAATATCCGGAATGGGTGGATATTGAACCAGACCCATTTGCAGAAGGCAAGGAATTTTCAAACTTAAAAGCAAAACCAGTCAAATCTTTGCAACTATCAATATTCAAAGGGCAAATTAAAATAGCATTAATAGCGCAATTTACAACAGTGGGCATCCATCATGGCTAGATCACCTGGCCTGTATGTAGGACCTTCTTGGCGCTTGAAATCTGTGTATTCCTTGTAAGTTGTAACGGCAGCAGCAAGAGTAACCTGCAGCTCCTGATGAACCTGCTTCAATGCAGTAGCTTGGTCAGTTTCAGCTTCCACATTGCTAATTGATTGAGGACCCATATTGGATGATGGATTGTAACTCCTATTGGCATAGAAAGGCAAGACTTGAGTTGACATGTACGGGGCGTTTTTATAAGTGAACTCTGCCATAGGTAAGTTAGCACACCAGTCATTTTGTTGTGCATTAGTGTAGCAACATAGGTAAACCTCCAAACTTTGGTTTAACCTCTCTGTTTTTCCATTAAATTGGGGGTGAAAAGCTGTGGAGTGACACAATTTGATGTCAAGAATTCCAGTAAAAGCTTCCCAGAACTGAGCAATGAATTGGGGCCTGCAGTCACTCACAATCTCCATTGGGATGCCATGTAGGGAGAAAATCCTATCCACAAACAACCTAGCAGTTTCCACCAAAGTAATTGTGGTTGACAAGGTACAAAGTGTGCCATTTTTGTGAAACAATTTAACACCACAATGATTGCATAAAACCATTAGAATCTGGAAGTTCACCAATAAAATCCACCAACACTGACGTCCAGGGCCCTGAAGCTGGTTATAAAAGGAACCAACAAGCCATTAGTCTTGTTTTTGCTTGCCTTGGACCTGTCAGTGACCCACCTGAGAGGGAACAAGCTCCTAATCTGATGAGCTAAAGCCCCTAAGTTCAGCCCTGCAATAACCAAACCAATAGGTACTGTAATCATAGCCAGGTGACCAGAGTGCACTAGAAATGCAAACCAATCCATCATTGAACTGAATCTATCCAGCAAGTAATATCCTACCAGATAAGACAACAGGTAGAAGAAGGCATTTGGTCTCAAAAAGGAAGGTTCAGCAGGTGGAGGTATAGTTGTGGACCGGCTGTACTGGAACTTTCTTCCCCAGCAATCTGAGGGATATTTGAACCAACCATTTGCCAGGGACTCCTTCTGGTGGGAGTCATCAGAAGAAAAATTGTGCCAGTCTGTGGTGGGAGTTGGATCTTCAAGGGCCAGTACCACATAAAGAAAAGGAACTAGAAACCAGAACTTTAAAGTCACTCTCCCCTTTAGCCCTGAATAGGATAATCTTCCCACACTGCACAAAAAAATCTGCTCAGAAGCCAGCCAAGCCCCTCAATTCCCTTGAAGATTTGGCCCACACAATCAATGAGAGATTTGTGTTGGCATACCCTTCTCAAGTGGTAAATAAGGGTGCTTTGGATTCTGTTTCTACTTGGGGTGAATCCCTGATTAATTTGGACTATTTTCTGGCTTGGGCTTGACCACATTTAAAATTAATTAGGTCTAAGCAATCAGGCCGCGCTACTGCTAAATCATTATGTGAGAATTGGGGAGCAGGTTAAGAGGAAATAAAACCAAGCTCTCAACCACAAAAAATTGCAGTTTCAACAACAACCAAAAGGTTGCTGCCAACAATTCCTGGAAGGCCAAAGTGGGGGAGGAATCAACTGAACACCAAAAGCAACAGAAAAAACCAAATGGCCAGATTTCACTAACAAATTTTGAACTTTATTAGAGTAGAGAATGATGAAGCAAGGTCTTTTACAACTCTTGCATTCATTTAAGGGATGGAATGGGATTGGGGTGGTAGATCAAATGTCACAAACCAATTGACCAATCATATGAGCGGATACAAATGAATTTCTTGAGGCAGGAAGATCTTGACAAATTTTGAACGGACATAGTCAAAAGGAAAACTGAACCAATTAACATCAGGAACATGCTTTGGATGCAATTACCACTGCTCCTGGCCGCTCTTGCATATGATATTCAACCAGAGGTGTCTCTTGGGTGGGTTAGGTGGAGGCATCTTCTGAATAATTCCAAGGTATTAAATTGATGGCTTTTCTTGGGCTTTTTTGGTGACCTTTTAGATAAATATTCAAACATAATTTGGTAGAAATTCCCAAGCATTTGGCAGGAATTGAAGTGGAGGCCTAAGGGGAAGGCGTAACTTTACACATTAAATCCCAATTCAACTGGAATTGATAGCATTCAGAAGTGCTCTTTAGGCACTAGCCAATCAGAGGTTGGATCATAAAGTAATGAGAAACCATCCAAACTCCCTGAAATTATTGGCAAAAATTCTACCTCACCCAATCAAATGACTGGCTGAGGTCACCTGACCTTTTAATCTCAATGGCTTTCCTTAAAGCAAGACAGGGGACTTTTGGTCCCCTTCTTGCTCATTCTTACAAAATAAAGTTTAGACTTTTCCTTCAAACTTAAGTGGTTTCTCTGGGTCTGTTGCTGACCCTTTTGACTTCTCTAAGATTATTAGTAAAGGTCTCCTCTTTTCTTACTGTCCCTTTCATTTTTGGGTCTGTTTGGCTCTTTCCAAAGCTCCTAACTGCGTCGTTAGCGTTAAGATTAAGGCTTACCCCTATTGCTTTGAAGCAAACAACTTGATTCTAGAAATTAGTAGTGATTTTAATGTAATTATCTATTTTAAATTCAATTTTTTGCCTGGTTTGCTTTTGTTTGCTCTTTGACTTTATACCTGCTCTATACAAGCTTTACTATACACTTTAATAGACCTTTTTAAAACCTTTTCAAGTCCTTTGGTCTGCGGTTCCTGTTTCTGTTGATTCATAGTGTCAAAGAGTCCCCTGTTTTTGAATTTTACTATATAATTTGCAGATCTACCTGTAATTTTGTTGTGGTTCAACTTCAGACTCCAATGCTAGTGCCTGTGGTAAAATTTGTGGTTTTTACCTTGGCGCCAGCCCTGGTAATGATCTGGTCTACTTCTCCAGATCTTTGGGGCTGTATCTCCAATTCCTTCCTATACGTTGGCACCAACCCCAACCAGCTCTTGAATATTTTTGAGGATATCCCCACACGCGCTCAGGACATTTACGCCACCAGTAAGAATGTGGTGCAAAGTTTAACCTGCAATGATCTAGAGTTCCCTGTTGTCAAGGTAGCCTCCGCTACTCCCCCCAGTCTGGCCCATCCTACGCTCCTCCCCCCTGAGGATCCTCATGTCTTGATCTCAGAGTAAGGCTTGGGTCCCCCAGAGCTCACTCCCAAACAGGCATCCTGGTTGCTTAGCGGAATGGTTTTGATGGGTTTGGACCCCTACTTCCCCCGGGTGTCTGCTGCGTCCTCCCTATGGACGCCCCTTCAAGCGGCCATGTCAGTCTTGTACTGGATGGCGTCCTGGTGGATCCTCCCTCCAGGATGGGAGCCAAACTTAGTTAGTTTAGCTCCCTTCTCTCACAAACATGGATTGACTTCCTTTCATGGTTTCAAAAAAAGGGGTATAAGAGATAGGTGTAGACAAATTTAATATAGGAGAATTTTCTTTATTTTTAGAACAAGTACAAATGATAAGGAAGGCTCACTTAAATATCCTCAAAATAGAGGCTGGAATATTTAGCTGGTTATTGAGGAATAAGAGGAATTTTCCTAAACTTATAATCAGAAATAGTACCTTTTTCATATCCTGATTAAGCTGAAGCTTAATAAAATGAATAGCAATAAAATATGGGCAGAGGCACCAGGAATAAGCCACAAGGCTGCTGCTAATTAAGTGAGTGATCTTCAGGATATCATTGAAATTAAAGTATGGAGCTTGGATAAAAGGAATATAGAGCAGGTCCCAGACCGTCAGGTACAGTTTGCTCAGCCAATCAGAATTGCAGCAGTAAGTGATGTTGCTATTGAGCAACTTGTGTTATTGCTGGTAAGTACAAAGCTACAGATAGATGTTAGCTTTGCCAATGTACTCTACCTAATCCTATGCAAGAGCACTACAGACTACAATATAATAGAGCTTAGAAGATAATTACATTTATTGATACTGGAATACAATCTAGCCAGCGGCTGCAATCTATCCAGGTGTAACTATGAGCTTGTTGTCATCCTTTCAGGTGTCTATATCAATATATACTGCAACAACCCTTGTTCTTGTCCTTTCAGACAGTTCTCAGTGGCTATCTTTGCAATAGGTCCATTTTTGCTAGCTACGCCTATCTTGATTGGCTGTCCTTGGCACGTGATATGCTACTGGTCTTAGTAGGCGTACATGGCACTTCAGCTACAGCCTACGCTCTTCTTGAGCTAGACCACCGTCATTTGTTGATTGGCTCTATCTTACACACCTATTATTGCGCTGGGAGGCTACGCCGTATTTAGTAGATGCTTAGAAATTGTCCCTGTTCAGCCCTCCTACATTGGAAGGTATAATTCCGGTATTTCATTTGAGGGGCTTAATCAGTTATTCTTTTCTTGCTAACAAACCTTCTGCTTATTAATGCAACAGGTTGAATTAGTGATTATACGCTGTATAATAGCAGACTCAATCCAATAGCAACTCATAAATTATCTGCCGTGTAATGCTGACCCAAACCAATAAGGAACCTGATTATACGCTGTGTAATGCTGATCCAAACTTGGTATTTCCTAGCCATTTTTATATCACTTGTTTGATATGAACATATACGCCCATCAGGCTGTGTGGGGCTGAGTTGATACAACATCCAGTAGGGTAGAATGGGTGATATACAATTGATGATTTAGTGATTACACGCTGTGTAATCAATGATATTCACTATATTGGCTTATGTTTATATGGCGTATAATAGGTATATCAATTATAATAAAGCAAGTAATATACAGCGTATAATCAGTACCCGTTTGGGTGATGATCAGTGATAATATGGTGTATAATTGTTGCATCTAATTTAATAAACTAACAATTACACGGCATATAATTGACATATCTATTATAATATATTGGTGGTTGTATGGCATATAATTACTACACTTAATATAATGATAACCTAGTGATAATACGGCGTGTAACTGACTAAGATCTGTGTGCAATGATTAGCCTGATCATTTGTGGTCAATCATCCTAATTTCACAGTTGCTTATTGACCTACTAACCTTTTCAAAGTTGTTTTTGAATTCAAAAGTGAAACCAAATGAATTGGTTTATAAAAAATGGGTAATTTATGTGTTATGGTTGAGTTTCTACTAATATTAACCTTGTTCTTAGGGCTCCGGGTTTGATCCCTGTCTGGGTCAACCCCAGAGCTAACATTGGTGTCTAACACTTGATTGCTAGCTTCCTTTGTTTTGATGTTTGATCCCAAGGTCCTCATACAATTGATGTATTCAGGAAAAAATTCCCTGACAGTACCAAACACATACCAGGCAGTCTAAAATGTAAGCTGCTACCTGCACTGTCAAACCTTTTCAAGAAAACTGCCAGCAAATTTTTTCCACTGTTTTGTTTTTCCTTGGGTGGCCTGCTGTAGGACAGGTGTGATAGGCCTCCATGATCTTGTCCCAAATGGTTCCCTCTGGAGCCCACAAGCAACCTTGGTGATAAAGAATTGGTCATATCTTGTGATAACCTTGCGGCTGACCTACCACATGTGCACATGCTAGTTCCAATAACCTATCATAACCCTTGGACAGGGGCTGTAAGAACTTGACTTTGGAATATAAGTCTAAGTCTGCACCCTCTGTTAAAGACATGGTAGCAAGCATAGCAGGCAGAGTTAATACAAAGGGAACCACAGTCTCATCTGAAATCAAAGTATGTGTGTTAAACTTGACATCCATGCTAGCATCTGGGAGATGGGATGGATTTCTACTTAACACATCTTTCAAGTGATTATACATTCCCTTAATGAACTCATAGCAAAACTTTTATCTTGTCAGATCCCCATGCCATCTAGATTGGTGACCCAAAAAACCCCTGGGTCAACAATAGTACAGGAGAGCTTTATGATTGGTTCTTATCACAAAAGAATGACACACCAACATAAGGTGGTGATGCCAATACTTCAATAATTCCACAACTGCCAACAATTCCTTGTCATAAATCATGTAATTGTGTTCCTGAGCCTCCATCTTCTGGGAGAAGTACCCCACCGGTCTTTCAACACCATCTCTGGCTGTTTGTAACAACACACCGGCCACAACATATTTGGAGGCATCTATGGAGACTATAAAAGGAAGCACTGGGTCCACATGCCGCAAGACTGGAGAAGACAACAAAAGAGCTTTGACTGCTGTGAATGCTTCTGTACACTCAGGTGTCCAGACTAAAGTTTTTTCCTGCTAGCTGAATTCAAGGGAGCCGCCACCTCAGACAAATGGGGGGTAAATTTTTTCAAGAAGGTACAGGTACCCAGGAAACTGCAAAGTTGAGACAATGTCACAGGAGTAGCATACTTGAAAACTGCTTCTTCCTTGTTAGGGATAATAGTGTGACCATCCTCAAAATATAATATTACCCAAAAAGGTAACCTTACGTTTAAAGAATTCACAATTACTCCTTTTGATGATCAAATTGGCCTGAAGGATACACTCTACAAGTGCTGAAAAATGGACCTTATGCAACTCATCATCCAGAGAGAATACCAAGATATTTTCCATGTACACAATGGCATATACACCTAGGAGGTCTCCCAAAACTGAGTCAATTAACCTCTGAAAGCAAGCCAGGGCATTCTTTAATCCAAAAGGCATAACTTGGAACTGAAAGATACCTTTCTTTGTTCTGAATGCCGCCAACCACTCCATTCCTTCTGTGATTCTAATCTGGTTGAATGCATTCAAGAGATCAAGTTTCAAGAATACCTTTGCCTTCTCAACACACCAAGAAATTTGTGCTTTGAGGGGCAAAGGGTAGGGGTTGGAAATTGTGATGTTATTCAAATTTCTATAATCAACACAAGCTCTAAGAAACCCATCCAACTTTTGAACAAAAAACAAGGGGGAACAGATTGACAAAGCCTTTTTAAAGATGTATCCTTTTGCCAACATGCCTCAAGTCCACTCCTCTAAACATGTGTCGTCCTTCAAGGTCAAATGGAAAATATGAGATGCAATACAAATCAGATCAACAGTAACTTTAAAGTCAAAGTTGAACTGAGTATGATTGTGAAGGATCTTGACCCTAGTGGCGTCAAATGCTGCAGACCAGGGTTGAAAGCATTTTGGTAAATTCAAACTAACAGGTGCAGTAACAGGGACAGACTGGATTGTCTGAGAAGAATGCTCTAATTCTGAAATACCCAACAACAGAATACAGATGGATATTTCTGAAGAGTGGTCCACTTGCAACTCATTTTCTTTTAGCAGGGTCAATTCATTATGGTCTTGCCACCAGCTCACCCACAAGATAATAGATACATAAGGGTAGAGCAAATGGAGAACCTCACAGTAAAAGACTGACCCACAACTACAAATGTCACTGGCTTTTTAAGCTGGAAAGAGGGAAACATTTGACAGTTTCCATCCCTAACAAGCATTCCAGGGTGATACTTGAGTTGCAACAAGTCTGCAGCCTCAACACTCATGAAGTTCTCAGAAGCACAGGTATCTAACATAATTGCTGGTCAATAAATGGTTTGACCAATGTCAATGCTACCATAAAACAAGAAGTAACCAGAAGTAGATTTAGTTGCTGCAAATTTTGTAACCTCAGCAGAATCCTGCTTCTCTTTGGTAGTACGGACAGCAGCTAAGAAGACAGGGTGCTCCTGAAAGTAATGCTCAATCATTTCTTGGATGGCTTCAGGGAGGACAGGACAATCACAATCAATGGGAACAAGAGGCAACTCCTTGGAATCTACTACCAAAGACTTTGCAGGCACAATGTGTTGGATCATAGCCAAAAAACTCTCATTGGTTGCCACCACTGGCGCTTTGTTTACCTTGGCGGGTTTGTTCAAAATTGCCAATTGCAACTGAGAAGAAATGCGAGGGGAGCAATCACAACTCTGACTAGTCAAAGCCACCACAGAACAATTACCAGAAAACCAGGGGTGTGCAGCGGGTTTGACTTTAATCTCCAAAGCACCTTGTTTAGAAGTTGAGAGATTTGAGACCAGAGAAAGAATTTGGCTTACCAGGGCCTCAGTTGTGGTTAACAGGGAATCCTAAACTGCCAGATCCTGGGCAGTATGGTCAACTGCTAACCACAACTCTGAGAGCTTATGGACTTTGGGAACATCAATTGTGTGGCAGTAGACAAGAAACTGAGCAAGGAATACCAAGAGCGGAGTAGTATCCTGCTGGAAGGCTTACAACTTTTGATATACTTTGAGCTCCTCAATAGATACACACAAACTTTTTAACAAAGGGTACAAAGATGCACTTTCAGTTAAAACACGTGGATTGCGCTCCACCGCAGACAACAACCATTCACAAGCATCTTCAGAAACCTTAGTTATTACATGATAAACTTGAGATTTTTGACTAAGGCTATAACTGGAATAGAATGATAGGACCAAAAAATTCATGTGAAATTTCATCAGTGGGAGGAGCAGGAAAATAATCTAGGCGCCAAAATGATGAACCAACAGAAATAAGAAGATGATGATCCAGTCTCAACAACTGTTACCAGAGATAGAAACCACAAATTAAAGAAGAGCCCAAACTGAAAACTCAGAAAGGAGCTGATGCAAATAAACATGGTAAACACAGATATCTCAACAGAACAAGAGAAAAGAAACACAAATTCATGACAAACTGTTTCTAAAAACTCAGATGTAGAAGAGTTGATTGACGTGATGGAAATTGAGGGATAATAAGAAGCTGTCTCTATGTGGTGGGGAATCACCCACCAAATTCACATAGAGTTACTGATTGACCACCAATGCAGCTTCAGATACCGTTTTTTGAAATTTCCAAATGAGATACTAGGGTTAAGTAAAATAATTAACCCCAACCAAAAGAGCCTAAGATAAATGGCCTGCAAGAGAATCAGAGTGTCTTCAGCATAAAATTCAGAACATTGAGATAGCACCAGAGTTTCAGCTTTGACGGTAGGAGAAACAGCTCTGAGATTGACAGGCATTGAATTAACATTTGGTGGAGGCAAAAACAAAGTACCAACAGCAGGCCCCATCTTCCTGTAATAATCCAGCTAAGGATTAATTTGTAGGGAATGTAGCGCAAAAAGCCAACTACAGGATGCATTTAAAATAAGAATTAGACCAAGGGATATCTGATTTTATTGAGTAAATTTTTGTGGGGACTCAACTCTTAATAGTTGAAACAGTGAAAATTATTCAATATATATCAAATTTTGACTAAGCAATACCACCTGGATCCTGGGCTCCTATTTCTTTCACATTGTCAAGTAAGTATCTGGTCCAGTTTGCAAAGAACCCTATAATGACTAACTTCTGATGACCATGCTGATGACTAAGATCATATTGGGTGACCCTCAAATTATGTCAATTTATCAATGTCAGTTTACAATTTGTAGTACCCAAGTATTGAGGGTAAAACTTTAGTAACATAAGATGGCAGGTTAGGCGGCTCAAAGCCATTCAAGGCGTAGACAATTGGATAGAAGTTTATTGTCTGACAGAAGGCTTTGGCAATGATGTTGCATTGTCTAAGGATGATGGCAAGGTACATTAGCGTAGCTGCAGGGATCACATAATTAGCCAAGTTGGGAGTTGGGGAGATAATGCCAGAGGTGTCCACGGGTTCAAAACCATTGAGTTGAGGTGAGTTGGCTCATTGTACAATATCTCTTTTGTCCTGTGGTTCAGGACCAAACTGAGCATTGGTTGGCTGGTTGCCCCCTATCCCAAGATAAGCTGTCAAAACAGCTGTGAAGATGATGTAGTTTATTTTCCGACTTGGGGAGGGGTAATGGGTTTAGTAAGGTTACTTGCTTAGCCTAGGTAAAGGATTGATTAATTTGATAATATTAAGGAGGATATTCACTCAATGATAACACAAACTATCATTGAAGGCTTTGTCTTTATTTATACTAGTGGACCTACAAGGCATGATTATTGAAAAACATAGCATTGGGGAACCAAGAGTCTGAGTTGCATCTGTTATTCTGTTGGGAATCCAACCTGTGGGGGGTTCCTGAGAACTTGTGGGCAGACGGCCCGCGGGCCCAGCAGGGAGAGCCCACCACAGGATTGGGGCTAACTTTACAATATAAGATAACAATTTTCCAAGGATTGCCCAAGGTCCGCTTGTAGGCACCATGGAATCAATCAGCCCAGTGAGGGTGATATACATCACCCCAAATATTTGGGTGGAAGTGGATTCATCAGTGGCAACAGATTCTTGTGGGTGGTTGGGTTGCAGGGTGAGGGACAGCGTCATTGGAACCAAATATGCAGGCAGGAAATTATACTTGTCTCGGAATAGCAGAGGAGGTATGATCATTTTGATGCCTTCTCTGTATACGGGTTCAGTTTCTCTAGTTCTAGCTTCAGGGTCATGAATTAGGATCTCCTCCAGAGTAAACTCCAAATACGCTGGGTTGGGTGGGTACTCAGTAAAATGTACTGGGCTAAAGGGAGCTCCCGGTGGACGGTAAAGTTCAGGCGGCTGGTCCGCGGTTTCTTGGGGTATGTGGGCACGGGGGACAGGGCCGCGAGGAGTAGACTGTAGATGAAGTAAAACTAATAACAAGTATGGTATGATCTGGTTGAACCAAAGGTTCATATCACTTTATTGCAAGAATGGCATTGGGCATCTTCCTGGCGGCCCAGGGTATAAGTATGCCCATCTGTCATGGCAAAACTTTCAAAGATTTTCATGGCACGGGTTTCCCCATCTACTAGGTCCTCACAGCCCTTGGTGGCAACAATTGCGGGGGTTATTTCATTGGCTGACTTGCAACTAGAGCACTCAAATTCCCTAACCAGGTCACAGACGGGTCATCCCTGGGTAGTCTGCTTCTTTTAGAAGGTATCTTTGTTTCTTCTTCTGTAGTGGCCCAGGTTATTCTGGGGTCTGTGGCTAACCCAGCCCGTTGATTGGTTGGGTTAACAGGAACCTCTAGCGCGGGGGCATTGTTGTAGGCAAACTTGGTTCATCAAACTCCAGGAGATTCTCTGAAGTCAAATCTGATTCTGATTTGAACCCCAAAAACTGCGGGTGGCCAGGTGGCTGGCCCTGCAGGCTGGCGGCCCGCGGGGCGTCAGGGTTTGACTCCCATAGTTGAGGCCTTTTGATTATCATAGTTGACAGGAGCTTGTCACTTGTGACATATTCCCTTTTCTGGGTTGGTTTGGGTGGCTGGAAATTGAGAAGGTTTGGCTGGATCCCAGTTTGCATTGGAATAGTGCAAGTTGGGCCTTCTTCATGCATCTAAATTCATTTACTAAATTTGGTGCGTGATTTCCATTGTAGGAGAGCCTGTCAGTCCATTCCCCATTTGATAAGCTCCCAAATTAGGCAGTAGTTCATCCCAAGTTTGGCTTTGGGGAAATTATCTTTCCTGGTTTCCAAATTTGGCTATTTCCCAAAGGAGTGGATGGGGACTGGCCTGCTGGCATTGGAGGGCAAAAGCTGGTAGATGAATGGCAGGTGGCAGGCTGGCTCATGGGTGACTGGTTTGCAGATGGCTTGCAGGTGGGGCTGGCAAGAGTGACAGGCGCTTAAAAAGTGGCTGTGTGCATCTGCTCAATAGCAGTGGGCGTCTGTGTGTTGGCAGGCTTCTACATGGTGGCAGTGTGCATCTGCTTGGCTGCAGCGGGAGCCTGTGCAGTGGCAGTGGGCATCTGCTCAATGGCGGCAGGTGACAGCTTGGCTGTGGTGGGCTTCTGCATAGTGGTGGCATGTATATGCTTGGCAGCAGCAGGTGCCTGCATGTTGACGGCGGGCAACGGCTTGGTTGTGGCGGACTTCTGCATGGTGATAGCATGTATCTGCTTGATGGCAGTGGATATCTGCTTGGTGGCGGTGGGTGACAGTTTGTTGGTTACACAACTATAAGTATCAGGAATATTCCAGAAACAAGGGGATTTTGGATTCAACTTGCAAATTAGAGCAGCTGTAACCCATTTTCAATCTTCTGTTTGATTCAAGTCCATTAAAATGGTTTGATTTTTTTAAAGGTTTCCCAGCTTTCCAAGCCTTCCTACTTGGCCAAATAATTCCTGGCATTATGAAACTTACTGTGACATATGAAATTGATTAACTTCTAAAATAGTTCACCTAGGGAGATCATCAAGGTGTTGTTTTGACAGCAAGGATCTGCTCTATCAGCCCAGGTAGTTAAAACGCAACTTTTGGAAATAACAGATTTGATATTCAGCCTGGGAGAACTCATTGATATGTGACAAAAAGGAAATTTGATTAGGTATTGGGCCTACAAAGACAACAATCAACGCTACACAGACAAATACTAGTGTATCTCAGCTGATACTGATTGGATTTAGACGTTCTTACACTCAAATTGAAGCCACAAATCAGGAGCTTCAATTTAAGCTATTTTTTGGAAAATAAACAAAATCAAAGTATGAAGTTCAAAAATTCTCAAAGAAATATGATGTCATACAATCAGCTGATGTCTTAGACTCATAGAATGAGCTCCCAGATGAAGACCCAAGAACCTCTGAGAATGATCTGGAAGAATCAGATCAAATGGTAAAAAGAGCCTGATTCCCCTCTTCTTTGCTTGTGGTCATTTTTGGTCCTTGAAATAAATAAATCAAATACATCCAATCTTCAATTTAATGGTTCAGAATCAGAAGCCCTTGGGCCCTGACACAAAGGCTTAATCTTAACACATCCTGGATCATGGTTTGTAGTGTTGGATTAGACTATCTTGTGCTGTGATGATCCAGGAAAGTATTGTTAAATAGATATATTGTTCAGCATTTCAGGAAAAGTTCTGACATATGCTTAGGATGACTAAATATTGGATTCTCATACAACATGAATGTATGATAAGAGTGCCACTGATTATTCATTAATTAGGTTGACTCTTGGTAAATTATTTACCCAAGAGGAAATGATTGTAAATTTTGCAACAATATTGTCAATTATATACTTCTGGGAAGTATAATAAACAAGATGAAGGGGAAGATTAAGAAGAAAATGATACTTTATTAGATATGAATATAGGATTATATATAGTATCATGGAAAGCTGCATGCTTTCCATGTATGTCATGATGGTCATGAGGCTTATCTGAGTAATGTTCCTCTTAAGTCACAAGGCTTATTCAAGTTGTGTTCCGCTTAGGAGCTGGATTGTGTGATCCCTGTAATAGATGGTTGAATGATAGTGGTGCCACCATCTCAATGATAGTCAGTGAGCCATTTGGTGAACAACTTGGGGTGTCAATTCCCCAAGAGGGAGTAGTCAAAGATGTTGCGACATCTCCCCCTGGGGTGCTGGAAGGCAGAGCCTTGGGAATTTTCTTGAGTGTGTTGGGGACACAAGCTTGGTATTGATCCAGTTTGGCAAGGGAACAGGGAGTCTGGAGTTGTGCTGGGCTGTTCTTGCCTTACATAGGCGGAGTCAGTCATGGTGCATATGTTTTAGCTCAGTTAGGGCCCCAATTTCTTTGATGAGGTAGGTATTGTTGGGCTTGACTTCCATGACAATGCCTAGCCCACGTAGCCCTGTATCCAATTTATGCTGGTCATGGTTGACAACCCAAATTTTGTCCCCAACTTAGAATCTTTCCTGCTGTAGGGGGATTGCTTCCCTCTCAACTCTTTTGTGTTCCATTTCCTCTTGGTCTTTTCTAGTGTGTTTTATGTTGGGGTCACTGTTATCTGGCACCTTTTTGGGCAGAGGTAACCGTGGTCCTATGGTTGTACTAACAAGGGTGGGCTTTTTTCCATAGACAAGTTTGTAAGGGCTTTTACCTGTGTTGTGGTTGACTTTTGTTATACAGACCATGAGTGCTGCTGGCAGCATGTTGACCCAGGCCTTTGGATTGTTAGCAGATAACTTACTGAGGGCTTCTACAAGCGAGCTGTTTAGTTGTTCTACTTGTCCATTTGCTTGAGGGTGTTAGGAACATTCCTGACAACACTGGCGTTCAGGAAGTTGCTCTGAGAACACTGCAGGATAACAAACAAAACAAAAAAGGGCAGCAGTTCTTCCTTATTGGGGAAACTGCTGCGGGAAACCGAGATTTTACAACAGGAATTAAAAATAAAAATTTTAATTTGGACAGGTTTTATACCCCATCCGCGGGCCGCACGCCCAACCGCCAGGCGTCTTCCCACCACTGCCAGCCAGCCCCCCACCCCACCCTCCAAATGGGGAAATTGCCAAAAGGGGAAACCCAAAAAGGCAATTTCCACAAACCCAAATGGAGGGGGGAACTGCTGCCCAAATTTGGAATCTACCAAATTGGGAGGGGGTTGACAAGCAGTCCAGCATTACAAATAATGCATCAACTGCAAAAGCTGAATTGAAATGCATTACTGTGCCTGAAGATTCTCCAATCCCATGCCATGCCAATGATAACAATTCATTGCTTGCAAACCACCCCCATCCCACTCCCAAAAGGGAATTCCAGACAACACCAAGTGTTTGGGGTCCCCTGTCCAATGCTTTGTACTATTCATGCCTCACTAAGGATGACAGTATATAATAAATCTCAATCACTTGATGGTAGTTTGTGCTATCATTGAGTGAAATTACCCCTCAATAGTATCACATAAATCAATCCCCAAGAAACTTTTACACAACTGAAAGTTAAAGACACTAAGCTTTGTCTGTCCTTTCCCAGGACTAGAAGATGAACCACTTAATCTTCTCTGCTGTCCTCACAGCCTGCCTCGGGATTGGGGGCCACCAACACTCTCATCAGCATGGGCCGTACAACAAACCGCCTGACGAGTACTTCTACAAGGAGTCGGCGCAGCTCAACTCCTCTGAGACGTACTCCTGGCCCACGCTGGTGTTGCCCTGCTCCACCCAGCATGTAGCAATCTATTCCTTTGTCTTCTACGTACTTACATACTTTGCCGGTAATTTCAGAGGATTTAACGTACATGCCAAAGTCTTTAGATGGATGATGACAGTCTATCCCATCTTGACGGCACTTACGGGATTCCAAGTCTCTAACTTGGTACCTTACCTAGCTAAAGTACTCCCTCATTTTATGGGGCTTTACAGAGGGTGATACAGGCTGGCTGTGATGTGTTTTATCCTATTCTTGGCGAGATAGATATTGGTGTTAATGGCCTTAAGTTTGGTGCCTTCATCTGTGACCAGAAGGTCAGGTTTCCCAGACCAGGCTATGATTTCTTTCCCAATAAATCCCCTCACATTGTTGCATTTGTGTTCTTTTGTGACTTGTGCTACAGGACACCTGGTTGCATAGTCAATAGCTGCTATGATGTACTTCTTGCCCTTGTTTTCACCAGGCATTGGTCCAACAATATCCAAAAGCAATACCTTGAAGGGTTGTGTGATGGATAAGGGTACTAATGACCTGGGTGGTGCCTTGGTTTGGGCGTACTTCTCACAGACTTTGCATTGTTCCAGTATATCTCTGATATCATCTAGCATGTTAGGCCACCAGTAGCATGTCTTGAGGTATTTTTGCGAGTTTCTACTACAGGTGTGTCCCAGGTATCTGTGATATCAGAGGATTGTGTCAATCTTTTGCGTTGACGGGACGTAAGGTGCAGTGTCACCACTTGGAAGTATTTGGTGCAGTGCCATATACGTTTTTGAGCAGATGTTTGTTCTTAAGGTCTTTCTCTTGGATGTCCATTGGGGTGCCAGGTGGGAACCCCTCCTGGAGATTCCCCATGATTAACATGGGCCAGTTGGGATTGTCATCAGTGCAAAGAACATGTTTGCTGTATAGCCTTGACAGGGCAGCTGCAGTAAGCATTTACTTGCCTGGCTTGTATTCAATTTGCATGGGGTATCTCTGTATGAGACTCATCCATTTGGCTTGTCTTCTTGACATATGTTGTTGTGTTTTGAAGAATATCAGTGAGTTGTGGTTGGTGAGTACTTTGAACGTTTGGGCCCTTCCAGATAGCATTGCCATTTCATGAGGCAATGTATGATGGCTACCAACTCCTTATTATGTATGAGATATCTTTGTTTGCTGTTTGAAAGTTTCCTTGACTCATATAACATGGGGAGGAAGTTCTTTTCTACCGTTTGGATACAGAGTACTCCTCCTATGGCGTAATCAGATGCATCTGTTTCTAGCTCATAGATTCCCTCACAATTTGGGTATTGGAGGATAGGGGCAGTGGCCATACGTTCTTTTAGTTGGCAGAAGTGCTGGTCTTGAAGTGGCGTCCAGAAAAACTTGGTTGTTTTGCCCATAATGGCAGACAGGGGGCTGTTAGGGCGCCCCAATCTGGGATGAACCTTCTTACGTAGGCTACCATTCCAAGGAATGTGCGGAGTTTGCTCTTATTTATTGGGGCTGGAATTTCAGTTATGGCGCATACCTTGTCTGGATCTGGTTTGATCCTGTCCTTGCTGATAATATGACTGAGGAATAGAAGTTCAGTCAAAAAGAATTTGCACTTTGACAGTTTTGCAATCAGTTGGTTTTCTTCAAGGGTGTGGAGGACCAGGCGGACATCTTCCCAGTGCTGTTTGAGGTTTGGGCTGTAGATGATGATGTTGTCCAGGTAGATAATTGCCTGTTTTCCAATTTTTTCTTTGAAGACCTTGTTCATGAATGTTACAAAGGTGCTGGGGGCATTGGTCATCCCAAAATTGATAACAACACATTCAAAGGATATTTATTTAGTTCTAAATGTGGTCTTTGGACTGTCCTCAGGCTTTACGCAAATTTGATGGTAGTCTGCTGTCAAATCAATCTTTTTGAAGATTTGGGACCCCCCCAGGGCGTCAAAGAGGTTGTCAATCAGGGGCAGGGGATACCTGTTCTTGATTGTGACCTCATTGAGTGCTCTTTAGTCTGTGACTAGGCAGAGGCCTTTGTCTTTCTTGGCTACAAAGAAGACAGTGGTGCCAAAGGACAACTTTGATAGTCGTATGAGTCCTTTCTCAAGGGCTTCATTGAGGTAAGTCTTTAGGGTGTTGTCTTCTTGTGATGTAAGGCGGTAGATAGGTTGTGCTTTAGGCAAACTCTCTTTTAGGTTGATCCCATGTTATATGTTGTGGTCTGGTAGTAAACCTGGCAGGGTTTCTTGAAAGACGGAGGGAAACTCACTGACTAGTTGATCTCGGATACTGTTCTCTTCACGTCTGGTCTCTGTATTTTTGAAGTGGATAACTTTGTATGTACAGGTGTTCCAGTTGATCTTGCTAGGGTCAGTTTCCTCTTCTGTCTCCACAATTTTCACAAACACGTGACCTCTCATAAGCATGTCAAGATGAGTTGGTTAAACATGGTGATGGACCTCCTCTTGCTTTATGGTGAGGGTAGCGCTATCCCAGTCAATATGGGGTTTAGTCTTTCTCATCCAATACAGGCCAAGTAAAACATCATACTTGAGGATTGGCATGATAGAGCCACTGAGCATAGTTTGTACATTTTTAATTTGGGTGCAGAAAGATTTTTCCTCCTGTGTGACTGGTGTTCTTTGGTTGTTGGCTATGATGACTCTCTTGACATTGCTTCAGTCTGTAGTTAGTTTCATGAGGTCAGCAAATTTCTTGTCAACAAGGGATTGATCTGCTCTAGTGTCAAATAGTGTGGTGCCCTGATATCTGCAAAAACAGAAAGGATAAGTGAGGAGTTTATTTCCAGTTTTGGCAGCAAACAGTAGAGGGTTGCTAGAGGGTACTTGGATCATGGTGATTGAATCCACGTCCTGATCCCTGTACAAGTCTTGTAAAGTGGGGGAGGGAAGCTCGCCTAAGCACTCCCCTGAGCTTTTCCCTCCTTGTTGGTATCTTCAGTACTTGCTTGGTTAGCCTGTGCTGTATGGTTACAGGTTCAAGGATGGGTATTGTTGGCTCAATTATTTTGCTTGTTCAAGGGTCCTTATTGGCTGTAGGGCTCTCATTGTGTTTGTTTGTTGAATGTAGGTTGTCAGACTTTTGGGCCGCGTGCTTTCCTTCCAAGAATACATCTTCAAGGTTCTTGCAGTGGGTCATGTCATACTGTTGCCTAATGTGTGTGGGGAGGCCATTGTAGAAGTCCAACTTTGGCCCGGGTTCATTAAAGTTGATGGTGCTGGGAGCACAGTTGTGTAGATCCTCATATGCAGCAATGTATTCCTTGATTGTTCATGTCATTTTGAACGTTCTGAGTTTGGTCATGATTACAACGCTGGAGTCTTTCATGGAGAACTATTTGAGGAAGGCGGCTTTGAATAACTCCCAGTTTTCCTTCTGGTCAGGGTGCTGGGCTAACCATTTGCTTATAAAACGTGATGCAGTTCCTGTGATGTGAAGGGCAATCTCACTGACCCAGAGTCTGCAGGGGTAGTCCACTTGCTCAAATTTGCTTTGTGTACTGTTGATACAGAGGGAGGCATTTTCCCAATATAGTCCTGCAAAAGCCCCAATTTCTGCTGAACATAGGCATTGGAATGCAATGTTAGGTATTTCAGGTTGCTGTGGTCCTGTTGCAGCTGGAGCTGCGGGTAACAGTCTTTGGGCTTTGAGAGTGTTGTACTGTTCAATGGGTACAAGGACGTTGTTGTAGATGACAAGGCCTGTAGGGACGTCTTGTCCTTCTTTGTAGTCTCTCCAGTTGTTAGGAAGTGACATTGCTTGGGTCCTTAACTTAGGAGGAATTTTTCCTTTGAGTTGGGTAGGTATGGATAACCTACCTGTGCTACCACTCTCAAGTATATACTTCTGAGAAGTATAATAAACAAGATAAAGGGAAAAATTAAGAAGAGAATGATATTTTATTGGATATTAATATAGGATTATATATAGTATCATGGAAAGCTGCATGCTTTCCATGTATGTCATGATGGTCATGAGGCTTATCTGAGTAATGTTCCTCTTAAGTCATGAGGTTTATTCAAGTTGTGTTCCACTTAGAAGCTGGATTGTGTGATCCCTGTAATAGATGGTTGAATGATAGTGGTGCCACCATCTCAATGATTAGTCAGTGAGCCATTTGGTGAACTACTTGGGGTATCAATTCCCCAAGAGGAAGTAATCAAAGATGTTGCAACAATATATAAAGTTTTTATATTGCCTTTAAATATACCAATTACATAATGAAATGGCTCTCATAAGCAAGTACCTCATAATTGTATTTGCCTATAGGTAAAATGAAAATGAACTATTGAAGGTGTATCAATAAAGTTTAATTTAAAGTAAATATTGATTAAAGTGGTTTGGACTAATATCTGATTCAATATGACAGAATTAGAGTTGGCAGGAGTCAACTCACATGAATCTTATTAGTGAAGATGTTATCAACTGTGTTAGCATCTTTTTCAGGAAGCCAGTAATAGGTAGAGGCATTGTGTAAGGTCTCATAGTTTGGGGAAGGTGGTTGTAAACTAAAGCTTTTAACCCAGTTATATTAATGTTAGTCAAATACAAAAATGTAGGTAGAGTTTGTAGTAACAACTGGACTAGGGCTCCTAGAAGCTTGTAGGAGGTAAAGTAAGGGTTGAGGAAGTTGATTAAACCTAAGAAAATGAAATAGAGTCCAGTCTTAATGACTGACAACTTAGTCAAAAAATCAATTTCTAAGTCAGGGAGCTGCTCACCACTAGTTGGAGGATTAAAACTTTCAACAATCAAATTGTGGGTATTACTATAGAAACTACCTAGCTGATGAAAAAGAAAGTCAAAAGGAATCATAAGATTGAAAATAAAAACTTAAACTAAAATTGGAAATGAAACACAAGCCACAAAACCTAACAAGTACCTTTTTGGGGTGCAAGTCAAACAATCTCAACTTACTGTTAAGATTGAAAAACCAAGCCTTTTTATTTTACTTGGTGTCAGGATTTCTGGATATTGACTAATTAACGGATTCAACAAAATAACGCGGGCCAGCAGTTAATTACTCTTAATAATGGTTTCACCCACATAACGCGGGCCAGCAGTTAATCACTCTTAGGAATGGTTTCAACAAATTAATGCAGGCCGCGGATTTGTGGAATCAATGGATTCAAATGATCAAATCATATCCTGGCAATTGCAAAATCCCTATTCCTAATTAATAGTGAAACATGCAGATATTGTGCTATTAATTAGTCCACCTCAACAACCACCTCAAATTCTAGAACAAGGGCCATCATATGGGCCATCATCTGAACCACTTCTAGAAGAGCCCAAAATAGACTGGGCTGTCAGGCCAAACACTCTAAGATAAAAGGCTGTGAGCCTATTGTATTAGAGCAGCTCTGATTAAGTGAAGAATCATCTCCACCAACTAGTAGCCAGTCCGGCTAGCTAGTCACCTGGAACGTGGTCCAGGTTCACAGCTACTCTGCTCAGATTGAGGAATAGTTGCACAGCTTCAGAAAGGATACTGATCTGTGGAAGTTGTCAAGCAAGCTTCCGTCACAAACCGCACTCACTCAAGGTTGGGCCAGAGCTAACTCGGAAAAAAACGTGGGCAGCCGGGCCAGCCTCAATATCAGACTTCTAATAAAGAGTTGATATTTCAAATCCTTTCCCTAGTTTGATTCTAATTAAGTGGAGAGCAAAAGATCATACTGTTGCCATACAGTATTAATCCCTATAGTAAAATATAGAGACAACAACTTATGAACCTATATCCAGAAGTAGGAAGAACTTTCCCAAATCCTTCGGGCCTTGGGCCCTGTCAGACTTGCTACTTCTGATGACAACAACATATTCTGGGCCAAAGGTTACGCCAAATTCACAGGTTCTCTGTACTTTTCTAATGTTAGAAGACTTAGGATATCATCTGGCTGATGACAAAATAACATGGTCCGCAATTTTCTGACACTTGGTAGTGAGGTGCAGAATTGAGGTGAATAAGTTTAACCAAGATTGGTTAGTGGGAATGGTGTAGAGAAACAAAACAGAAGCACATGTTTCTTGTGGTTTAAACTTAAAAAGTTAATACCAAACATAAAGGAGATAAAACAGGGGAACGGTGATTGCTTGGCAGAGTGTGAAAAGCAAAAGCAAAAAGCAGAATAGCAGGAAAACCTGGTCCAAAGATGCTGGCGTAAGCGGCAAGAGCAAAAGGGTATTCCAATTTTGGACTTGAATAATTTTGACTAATGTTTAGGTCCGCGGTTTGAAATTGTCTAGGAGGAACAAGGTAAGATTCAAACTTAAAACTAACTGTAAAATAGATGGAATATTGCCAGTAAAAAAGGGTAAGAGTGAGGGAATATTTCTGAATGCAAAATGAGCCAAGAATAGCCCAATTCTTCAAAAATAATATTGGTGTCCAAAAGAGTAGAATACTAGCAGCTAAAATAAAAAAGGAGAATCCTGACACGTTGGGCGGCTTGGGGTGAGGCGCGGCCAAGCCGGCGGGTAAGGCCCACCATAGAATGGGTGCTAACTTAATAATATAAGATACAGATTGCCCGAGTAAGGACCAGGGTCCGGAGTTGGGGACCATGGAATCCACCAATCCTGTCAAAGTAATGTAGAGTACTCCAAACAGTTGGGTAGAGGTGGTCTCAGCTGCGGCGGTAGGTTCCAGCAGGCGGTCTGGTTGTGGGGTTAAGGGAGGAGTCATAGGAACAAAGTAGGCAGGCAGATAATTGTACTTGTCTTTGAACAGTAAGGGCGGGATCTCAACCCTCTTTCCTTTGCGTCCTATGTACTTGGTACTTCTAGCCCTTGCCAAAGGGTCAGCAATGAGGATGGTTTCCAAGTTGTACTCTGAATAGGCCGGGTTGGTGGGGTATTCAGTAAAATGCACAGGTCCAAAGGGGGCTCCCAGGGGAGGTATAATGCCTGGGGCAATTCAGCAGATTGGGCTTGGGAGGGGGCGGCGGCCTGGTAGTCTACTTGACCAGAATTAGGATGGAAGATCACTAAAACTAGATAGGGTAAGATTTTTTCAAACCAAAGGTTCATAAAACTTTATTATCAAAAATAACAATAGGGTCTTCACCGCACCGCCAGGGTTTTTATACCATGGGGCTTTGCTTCTTTGATTTTCGCAGGGTTCAGGTTTGCAGACAAGGCACTGGTGGGGTGTGGGTCTTGGCTTGGAGTCTCAAGGGCGGCAGATCCAGGTTGTGCCTGCTCTGGCAAATAGAAATGGCAATGCTTCATTCCGCCGCCACTGTTCACTATGTCACCTGAGTAGTTCAATTGCACTACCCTCTCTGGACGGAATGCTGGCAGTTGCTGGTGGTCATTGGCAGAGTTAAAAATATGTTTTGTTTTAACCTCCTTAAGGCAAGATGCAGCCTCTGCATAGGTTCAGGTCTTTGGTGGCTCAAGGTTGGCATCAATCTGATGACCATTTGGGAAATTGTCCTTGGGAGACTGGCGGGTCTCGGAGTAACTCGTCAACTCGGGTATGCAATTCAGCAAGTGGGCGGGTTCCTGTCCACTTTGCGTGACTCGAGTAGTCTTTGGAGGATCAGGGTTTGATTCCAGGGCTTCCAGCATTGATTCCAAAGCTCCAGTATTGGCTCTTGACAGGTTGGCAATAGGTCCTTCCCCAACCTCCGTTAGCCAGGTTACATTTCCTTTGTAGGTATGGGTCTTCATTGGCACCAGTTTGGCGGCAGACTGGCAACTATTCAGGGAATCCTCCGTAGTAGGCCGGCAGGTCGCGGAGTAATTTAACAATTCGAGCCTGTGACTTAACGGATTGGTGGGTCCTGGACTGTCCTGGAGGGTTTGATCCGCCTTCTGGGAACTGGGGCTCAACTCTTGGGTTTTCAATACAAGTACTGAAATGTCATTCATGACAATCTTGCTAAATTTTTGCACAGCTGGTTATTGGTCACATTTCACTGAGGCAATAAACTAGCTCAACATTCGAAGGCATGTTTTTTAGGAACTACTTGATTCAAACAACCAATAAATTTAGTTTTTCTTTTGAGAAAATCAATGCCACGGATAAATCTCACTGCTGTGTTAGCAATAAAATATATTGTAACAGTGCCTTTATATTGACTTTATTTCTAGGGGGTATATAAGACATTTGATTTTTAGTTCTGGTAGTCATTAAATTGCCGCCTCTATCGGTTGCTTGGTTTAACTATAAATATATTTTTAAATTAACCCAAGTCTCTACCCCTTTATTAAAATATTTACAAATACTGGCGCTTTATTAATCAGTGGTCTGGATTTCTTATATAGGGATATGGTGATACGGGGTTTAAGGGTACTTTAGTTTTAACATTTCAACTAACCACTATATAACTATTGCTTAGGAGCATATATACAACTATGGCAGCTGATATGGAAAGTATGTATGCTATGAGATGTATGAGATCAATTATATTTTTAGCATTTATCTTCAGAGTCAAACTAAATGTACTTTTGAAATCATAAATCACATGACCTTGTCTATATTTTACGCTCCTTGGAATAATTAATTTTCAAGCTTGAGTCAGGGTGGATAGATGACTTACTTGAGTAACCATTACGTCATAACTGCTACATATTTAATCCCACTATGGAGTGTTAAGTGCTATGCTTTGATTTATTAAAATATTAAAAGTCATAACTTCTGCTGAAACTGTTTAGACACTTTATATGGAAATAGTGCTTATTACCACAAATAAACTTTATCCAGCCTGTCTGACAACCTGAGGTTTGAAGTTAACTTTCAATAGAAATACACCAGAACCCCAGATTTTGAGTGACTTTAAAGACAACTGAAAGCATAATTATAAGCTGCAGCGTCACGCTGAATATTAAATAATAATGATGAGCTCAAAGTTGAAAAAGAGATATTTAAGTTATTTCAATTTGAATACCATGTAAAGTTAAGAATTCGGACTTGTTGTAGCGGCAGTATTTGGTGAAGCCTTGTCTAAGCTGTTAAACTTCCTCAAACTCGGATATTTCATTTCAGATACCCGATTAATAGGTTTACGATTCAAGAGCTCAATCAGATTTTTGTGAGGGGTTCTCGAGTCAAGATTCAAATTGAAAGTAGCAACAAATATTGTCAGCTGGAAACTAGCTTGGGTTCGCTAAGGACCAATCAACGTTGGATCCATTTATAATTTCGTAAAACTAAGCATTCCAACTTGGTAAAATTTAATACTTGGCAGCATTTACTGGCTTTTGAAACAACCTCTGGCAACAAGTACTCGCGCATTCTATCCACCCATCATCTAAGCAACGCAATTACTAATTTGACTATCGCTGAAAACAAAAATAACTGCTTGACGGCCACCTTAAATCTGTGTAAAGAGTCAGCTTCGCAACTTAACTTACCCTAAGTTATTAAAAACACCCGACCGCGCAATCACCCTAGGTATTACTGAGGAATTAAAAGCTACTCTGCAGTCAACAGAAAGATCATAATACCACTAGTCTATACACAGTAAGTATTGGCTTTCTGCAATGCTTTATCACAGAAGCACTACTCTTTCAAAGCTTTGCTTCAACTCACTTCAAAATGTTTTGCTTCTCTTTGATACAGGCTTTCTATCATACTTATCTGGCTAAGTTTTCTTATCTTGATGTTCATTCTATAACAGCCTTATGCTTCCACTTAACTCTATGTTTATATAGATTATTAAGCAAATTCATAGCTCTTAGTTTATTATACTTTTGTTTTTGTTCAATTCTCTTTTCTAACTCTCAGCTAGATATGTCTGATACTACTGAACATAATCAACTGCTTGCTGGTTCTCCTCTCTGCCCTAGAATATCTGGTTCATCTCATCATAAGACTGCCACAGTTCAAGCTTTATCTGCACATCTTGGTGAAGACCTGGAGGGTGTTCTTCCCAAGCAGCTCCCTGGTCCCTTGAACTCTACTCCTCCAAAGTGCTGTGTCACTTCAGACTCCCCTCAAGAAAGTCAATCATCTACTGATTCTGACTTGATCAAATCAGACTCTAATCATTCTTCTGCAGCTTTATCAAGCTTAGCAGCCTACAATGAAGTGAGAGAAGCTTGTGAATCTCAAAGCTTGACCCCCTTAAATGATGCTGCTATCACCAATGAACCATCAAGACGCTCTTCTCTTCGCAGGACTGCCAAGGAATCTTCAAATCCATATCCAATAGAGGATGAAGTTGTTAGCATACCTAAAAAGAAAAGGGTTGTTCGGAAGGTTATCTGGATCTCTGCTCCAACTGACAACCTACAGCTAAGTATACACGAGGAGGGCTTTGTCCTCCAAATGGGAAGTTGCTTTTCTGATAAGTATAAACCCTTTGATCGGTGCTTATCCTGTGTCATGAAGAAGAATGATACCTGCCGCTTTAAGCACTTCCGCTTGTTTAAGCCCCTGCCAAATAACCAACTGGAGCAAAAAGGGTTTGTCACCTGTACAAATGCCCACTTTTTCTTTGACCAGACTTTCCGGGTAGCGTCAGCATCACATAAGCGCTCAAAGCTAGCTGATGAGCCTGAAATCCCCTCAATCAAAGTTGCCCCTTCTACCTATGCTGTCCCTCCCCAAGAGATTCTTGAACTCAACTCTCGCTATGTCATGGCACAGGTTAAAGCACCTCTCTTGGATCACCTCAAAGAGTCACAGAAATTCCTTAAATCTCAGCCTACTATCTTCTATCGTAAACCTGTGGGTCCAATATGTCAGACATGTGATGTATGTAAGACTGGTATATTTTCTACCTTCTGGCTTTGCAAAATCTGTGGTAGAGAGGTATGTCTAGCCTGTTACACCAACTGGGATTCTGAATTGCATTTGAGAGATGGCCTTCAGGAACGGTGCAGCTATCGACGCACCCACAAGAAGGCTGACTTTATCCCAGTGACCAACTACTTGCCTGAGAGGCTTGATGCACTCTGCTCTTCTGCTGAGTCCTTCTCTCACCCTATGCCTCCTCCTATCTACCGGGACGATCTCTTATTTGCACCAAATAACGAGTCATTGCCTTACCCCTACTTGAACCCTACTGACTTGACCCAAGATGTATACCAATCCTACTGGCGGAAAGGGCAGCCAATCCTTATGCGAGAGACATCTGGCAAGGCCCTGCATCAAGTGACCCCTGAGTTTTTCATCCAAAACTATGGGGACTTTATGATTGAATCCCTGCGGCTTGATGGGTCAGTGCACAAGAAAGAGACTATTGCCAAGTTCTTCAGCACCTTTGATGACCCAGACTCAGCCAGCTTGGATCTTAAGATCAAGGATTTCCCCTCAGGTGATAAGTTTAGCAACATCCTTCCCAGTCTTAATCAGGACTTCATGAACCAGCTCCCAGTGCAGGAGTACATGAATTACCTCGGGTCCCTCAATCTTGTCTCACTTCTTCCTGATAGTCACATCACCCCTGACCTTGGTCCAAAGATGTATGTTGCCTATGCTGGAACCACTGCTCATATCAGTGGTACAACCCAGCTCCACCTTGATGCAGCAGATGCCATCAACACTTTGAAGTACTCCTCAGCCCCAGCTGGGGTGGCTGGAGCTATCTGGCATCTCTTCCGCCGTGAGGATGCTGGTACAATCCGGGAGTTTATCAGGGAGAAATTTCCTGGTATCACCATCCATGACCCCATCCATGACCAATATTTCTACTTGACTAATGCGCTCTTGGAGGAGCTCTTTACCTCTAGAGGGGTCAAGCCATTCATCATGGAGCAGAAGGTGGGGGAAGTTGTCCTCATACCAGCCGGTTGCCCCCATCAGGTGCGGAATCTGTACCCCTGCATTAAGCTGGCCATGGACTATGTCTCTCCCGAGGCTGCACCCATCTGTAGCCAGCTGGCGTCTGAGTTCCGCAAGCTCCCCCGCCTCCACCGCCGCAATGTGGATATCATCAGCACCCCAACCCTCCTGGCCCAGGCGTGGAATACCTGCCTCCAGGTGCAAGGTAAGCCCTCGGTGTTCCAGCCAGGGGATGTGGTCATGCCGCCTGTACCCAAGCGGAGCCACAGCAGTGAAGAAGCCACTGATGAGACACCCGTCCCAAGAAAAAGGCCACTCCCAAGAAAGCTAACCACAAGGCTTGATCAGTCTCCTAATAAAACCCTTCATCCCTTCCTTCACCAAATTCCTTTTATAAATCCCAGAGCCATTAGGTTCCTCCACAAGCTCATCCCTTCATCCACCTGCAGTTTTAATATAGCTTTCTGCAGCCGTTATCAGGCATACACTCTGTGCTGGTGTATCAACTTGCTCAGAGATAATGGAGTTGTTTGCTTTTTGGGGGATGCTGAGTGTACACCTGGTCCCATCTACATATGTCAAAGGCAAGGAGGGTTGAGGTGATAGTGGCCTGCAACTCCTGGCCAACTTTGGTGCTGGCCTTTTCAATCCTTCCAATCCAAGAAGCTGGGTCCGGGGGCATACCTGCGAGCTGCACCACCCCTGCACCTCACAGCCCTGCATCAAATTTTCTGGTGTGGTCCAATCAGCCCTGCAGCCCGCTTTTGACTTGTTATTCTGGGGGTTAAATAGGGATGGTGGATTGCTCTGCAAGGGGGTGGAAGATGTCCTGTCAAGTTTTGTCTGGACAGCCGATTTTCTGTCAACTAACATTAAACACACTAGTTTTCTGTCACTCAGATTTAACACCGATAAAAACAAACCAATTTTCTGTCAGGAAATTAGATACATTCATAGCTAACTTTGAAAGTTGACAAAAACATAAGTTACAAGTCAAGTTTAGCTGAAAACTCTGCACCAAATAAGAACCAACTGAGGCTATTAAATTTTAATAAGAATTGACTTTGAATCCTAAACGATAAAAACTTACTGGCATATAAATAGAAAATAACCAATTACTCTTTAAAAATAGATATAAGATGAGCAAAGAGTTTATTATATGGAATATTAGCTATTATTCAAACCCAAAGTTCTTGGCATTTGAGATCCTCTTCAGGTATTCCAGCATCTCATCCCTCTTGTAGCCCCTATCCACCATATTGTACACTGTGTCTTTCTTGAGTTTATACTGGCTTTTCTTGGAGGGAGAGGGGCTTCATTTTTGATATCTCTAAGGATCTTATCACCCTATCTTTTGACTTTTTCAGGCCCACAAACAGCTTTTCAAAGGATGGCTTGCTAACCCCCACTGACTTGGCAAAGTGGATGTGTCATCCTTCCAGGGCAGATGTGGTCTTGGTGCCCTTAGTCAAGACACAATCCACATAGTTCCAGCTGATCTTGTTCTTCCCTGGCCCATATCTCTTCTCAATGAACTTTTCAGTCCACTGACCCTTGAAGTATGCAATGAATCCTGTCATCATATTCTTATTAGCCAAATTTATTCATCTGCATCCAGTCTCTTTACTGCCTTCAATATGACATCCTTATTGTCAGGGCCCAGAATGTGAGAGAGGGGGGCTAAACTAACTAAGTTTGGCTCCCATCCTGGTGAAACAAACCACCAGGATGCCATCCAGTGCAGAACTGGGATGGCCGCTTGGAGGGGGGACCACAGGGAGGACACCGGGACAACTGAGGGAAGTAGGCATTCAAACCCATCAGTATCAGGCCGCTGAGCAACCAAGGGGTGCGGGTAGGAGCGGGAGAGGACACCTTGGAGGACCCGGGGGTACTGTATGTCTCTGGACCATGTTGGGGAGGGGAGGCATGGGAGGCACTGCTTCTTCAGAAACGGGTGAGGTATGATCCACAGTGTCCAAGTCCAAATCATCACACGTCAGGCTCTTGACCACAGCCTCTCCAGAAAAGAGAAGACTTCTGGGGAGGTCCCAGAGACTAGCAGGGTCTCTACCCACCAGACGGGCTGACAAAGAGATTTCCCCCCACAAATCAGGGGACATGGACCACAGAAGCAACAAGAACGGAGCCAAGGAAAATACCATAAATTTAAGAGCTGGGAGTATCATAGAAATATTCCTCACAAAATTTGGAGTAGGACAGTATGTTTTTCTGACAAAAATCAGGCAGAACAGGGGCTGGTAGGGTATACTTAGCAAAATAGAGCCAAACTGTAATAGAACAGGTCCAGAGAGCTTTACAATGGTCGTGAGAGGCTTGGCAAGAACGGCAAGCAAGAGCGGGGTCAAAATCAATGATTTTAATAGAAAATTCAGAATAATAATAGGAATTATAAAGAAAATTAATTGAAAATTTGAGTTTCAAACTCTGTTTTTGAAAGCAAGAACGAGAAAGACAACTACTAGATGAGTCAACACTAGTATAGGGACCCAGAAGAGAAGCCGGGTTCAAAACCGGCTGGCAGAAGGTAAGCTTGGAACAGAAACTAAAACCACAATCTTTAGGCTGTAGGAACTCAAAACTGGGTTCCAAACAACAACAAATATAAAAAATAAAGTGCAGATGGCTCCAAACTTTAATGTTATTGGAAAATAGACAAGCAGGGGACTAGAAGTCCCCTTGCTTGCATAAAAGGGATGGGCTACAAATAAGATAGGTCACATGGCAGTGGAACTAAATCCAATTGGCTGGAGGCAAAACTTTGCTAGGCAGGGGCAGGGAGACTGGAGGGTTTCATTCCAATTTCCGCGGTCAGATCTGATTGGTTGGAAGAGGCACTGGTCATTTGGAATTCACTTGGGTTGCTTAGTGTCAATGTGGCGACCTCTGATTGGCCAGCTCTAATGGTTTTTAGAAGTGGGCAATACCAAGCTAATAAGTAGTCTAAATTAACCAGTATTTCTTCCCAGGAGGGAGCAACCAAAGGCAAAGGTTCTGCAGGGTAGGCCAGCACAAACCTCTCATCTACTGTGTGAGCTAAATCATTTAAGGAATGAAGGTGTTTGGCGGGCGTTTTAGAACCTTTCTTGGTACAACGAGGGAAAATTGTGCAATCCAAAGCCAGAGGTGGCAGTGAATTTACACAGAAAGCCCTGGACAACCAGCTGGCCTTCCTAGAGGCAAAAAACCCAGCAGCTTGGAGACCTATGTCGTGCCCTGCCCCAAAGGGCAGGCTTCAAAACAAACTTTAAATTCTAATTCAAATCTAAAAGTTGAAGTATATTTTATTCAGTTAGTTTCTAGTCAAAGCTTACCTTGTTTTTGCTTGCTTTTGGTTTTGGTTTTTGCTTTTGCGTGCTTACGCACAGTTTCCTTATGGTTTGTCTTTATAAATTCCTATTTTAAATATGTTTTTCCTCTCACTGCTTACGCAACTGCTGCTCCCCCAACCACTGCAGTTACAGATCTTCATTTTGTCTCCTGCAGGATCATCTTCTCCAATTACCATGTGTTTCCCCTAGGTTGTCATATTACACCTGGTCAAAGACTTCCCCTTTTACTATGCAGATCCTCCACAGGGTTATAATTTTGCTATCTATAAATAAAGGGCTTGGAAATGTAGGCTTCTAAGCTGAAATTCTAAGTGGTTTTCCCCAATCACTGTTAACAGGTTTTTACTTCAATCTTATATTTTTCTTTTCAAATCTTCAAATTCTAACTCCAAAATTTACTTAGGTTATCATCTTTTTTTAAAAAAGAACTTAGGTTTATAGTAAATTAATACTTTTTTAGATCAAAAATTTGCTTCCAGAGATAAAACAGCTAGCATAATTAGGATGGAGATAGCTAGACAACAAGCAATTAGCTTTTTGTCACCATTTTTTAACATTAGGGATAACTTGACTAATTTTATGTTGAGGTATTCCCATTGGAAATATCCTGACGTAGATATACCTTTGGTTACAAACAAATATTTATTTAACACTTTATTCTATATAGTTTGTTTAGGATTAGTTAACTCTATGAAACCTTTTGTGTCTAATAATAAGTTTTTGACAGGTCTTTTAAAAGTACTTCTACAAACTGTACCTACTTTCTTTTATATTTTAAACTTAAATATGAACGCTTTACACAGTATAGTTTATAATATTGCACCTTATTGGGCAAGACCTTACACCCTACCAAGTATCCCCCAGAGCAAGAAAACCCCCCTTTTGACTAACAAATGGCCCGGGATTTGAGAGGCACACAAGTCTCAAATCCCTGGCTTCAATTCAATTATCAAATTTGGGCCTCTCAACTATCAGGAAATGGTACATTGGGAGCGCAATTGTTCAATCACGCAATCAGGTGCTCAATCACTTGCAGGATTTATAAATAACTGTGGCACCTCTGTGAGAGAGGGGGCTAAACTAACTAAATCTGGCTCCCATCCCGGTGAAACAAACCACCAGGATGCCATCCAGTGAAGAACTGGGATGGCTGCTCAAAGTGGCGCCCACAAGGAGGACACAACAGATAGTTGGGGAAAGTAGGAGTCCAAGCCCATCAGAATCATCCCGCTGAGCAACCAGGGGGCATGCTTAGGGGTAGACTCTGGACTGACCTTGTCTCCTCCTGGGGCCAGTACAACTGGGACCTCAGAGGAGAGGGGCAAAGGAGAAGGCGGGACTAATGACACTGAGGGAGATAGATCAGGAGCCACGAGGTCAAGGTTGTCACAAGTAAGGCTTCTTACAACCTTCTCACTAGTGGTGAGGATATCTTGAGCTCAGCCAGGGAGGTCACCAAATACGTGTAGTAATTGATCAAGGTTAGCACCCACATGATGAAATGAATGTGAGATGCGCCCCCAGAGGTCGGGGGTGGTGCACCATATCAACATCAAGGCTGGTGACAAGGTGAATACCAAAAACTTGGCAAAGGGCACCAACATTTTGCTTAACCAAATAATTTCACCAGCAGGAACAATGATTTTTTATTAAAACTTCTTCTTATTCTTGGAGCTTGAATTGGTGGTCAAGAGGAGGCCAAAGTCAAGTGGGATGGTCCTAAGAGGCGAACAGGGCACAGAGGACGGCAACCATGTGAAGAGGGACTTTAAAGACAGAGTTTCAAAGCTTTAGAGTGTATATGAAGCTCAGGAAGAAGCAAGAGCAAAAGAAAACAAAAAAAAAATTAAAGTAGGTAATTATACTAAATAACCAACTAAACTTTAATTTCAAATGATTATGTTTTAAAGAAAAAGCGAAAAGCTTTAAAGTTGACGCTGGCGACATGTAGGAGGCTCCAGAAAGACGCAGAGAGGCCCAGGAACAAAGAAATAAGGTAAGGAAAGTTGAATTTCTACTAATAATCTTAGGAAGTAAAAGGGGCCAAAGAAAGGACCCAAAAACCTTAAAATTCTGAAGTGAAAACCCAAACTTTATTTTGTAAAAATGAGCAAGCAGGGGACTGAAAGTCCCCTGTCTTGCTTTAAGGGAGGAGTTTAGAATTCAGGGTCACCTGATCCAAGGCGCGGATTTGATTGGCTGCAGGAGTAATTTTGCAAGGTGAATCCAGTGAGTTGGAGGGTTTTGCAGTAATTTCCTACTTTTAATCTGATTGGCTGGCATTTCTGGGATGATTTAAATCAGCATCTAATCCAGTTGGATTGAAATCTTATGATTTAGCACTAGTACAACCTGATTGTTTAGACTTAATTAATTTCAAGTGCAGACAAGCCCAAGCCAAAAAATAGTCTAAATTAATCAGAGATTTCTCCCAAGTGGGAACCAAGTTCTACACATTGATATTTACTATCTGGGAAGGGTATGCTAATACAAATCTCTCATCAATTGTATGGGCTAAATGCTCAAGGGAATTAAGGGGCTTGGCTGGCTTCTGAGAAGATTTCTTGGTGCAACGTGGGAAGATTGCCCTATCCAGGGCTAAAGGGGGAGTGACTTTACATATGACGTCAACTAAAATTCCAATGAAGGTGCTTCAACTGCTAAAAATATTCTCACCAGCCAAACAGATGCCGCAAAATCCCCTCACCCCATCCTGAATCATTGTATGACTTCCCCAATCCCACTCTAGAAACTTGTTTCTAGATAGCTAAATATCCCTGATGAAAATACAATAAAGAACTTTGATCTCTATGTTGGAATACTTGGGCCCTCTGGTCCCTGTTGTTGACAATGTTTCCTCTGTCCTATTCCACTTGGCTGCCGAGTTCTTTGCTATCCCTTTGGCCTGCCCTGTACTTGGCGTCACCTACATATTCTGTTTCCAATTTCCTGCTCTAAATGCTCTTCTCAATCTCCTTCTTGGTGGCTGTCTTCTGCTATACCTCCAAAGGCTCAAAATTAGTGAGCCCCTCCACCCAATTTGGCTTAGTGTTGCTTAAACAGATAACAATTTTTTAATTAATCCTCATTGTTTTCCCCTGAATGGTGCCGCTTGACATTTAACTCTTACACTCTGAACCCACTTTTTCTAAAAAAATCTCCCCTCACTACTTTTACCTATAAATAAATGATTTTGACTAGTTGATAGCTAAGCTATTATTGAAGTTCTACCCAATCTTACTATCTATTTCCCTTCATTAATTATAGAAAGTAAGTCCTGCTGTGTCTATACAGCTGAGCTTTACAGGTATCAACACATGACACTGGCAGGTTGGGCAATAAAATTAACAAGTCTGCTAATGGGAATTTCCCCAAAGGCTAGTAATGACACATGTCCTGCAGGCCCGCCCAACCTTGACAAGCATACTGATAAATAAAAAGTTTAAAATTCTATTACCCAAAAAAAGCCAATGATAACCCGTCCAAGCTTGATGACACCTTGTCACCCCCAGATTCCCAATATCAGCCTGACCAATTTTCGCAAACCCAGACTAATGATGTAATACCCAAGAATTGAGGGTAAAATATAGTAATATAAGAGGACAGGTTAGGCAGCTGGAAGCTGTTCAAGGTCTAGAAAATTGGATAGAGGTTCATTTCCCAACAGAAGGCTTTAGCAAGGGTGTTGCATGTCCAAGGCTGCCAGCAAGGTACAGTAGCATGACCAAGGGGATCACATAACTAGCCAAGTTGGGGGCTGGGCAAGATGATGTCAGAGGTGTCCATGGGTTTGAATTTATTGAGTTGTGTTGTGTTGGCTCATGGTATAATGTCCTTTTGGGTTTCTGTGGTTCATGTCCAAACTGAGCATAGGTTGACTGGTTGCCCTATATCCCAAGGTAAGCTGCTAAGACAGCTGTGAAGATGATATAATTCATCTTCTGACTGGGGGAGGGGTAACAGGTCTATTAAGGCTACTTGCTTAGTCTAGTTATAAGATCAATTAATGTGATAATAGTGAGGAGGATTTTCACTCAATGATAGCACAACCTATCATTGAGGGGTTTGTCTTTATTTATACTAGTGGACCTACAAGGCATGATTATTGGAAGACATGGCATTGGGGAACCAATAGTCTGATTTGCATCTGTCATTTCCTTTTTTAAATTGGCTTGGATGGTTAGCAATTGAGAAGGTTTTGCTGGATCCCAGTTTGGATTGATATAATGCAAGTTGGGCCTTCTTCATGCATCTAAATTCATTTACTGAATTTGGTGCATGATTTTCATCTTTGAAAATCCTGTCAGTCCATTCCCAATTTGGTAAGCTCCCAAATTAGGCAGCAGTTCCTCCCAAGTTTGGCTTTGGGGAAATTGCCTTTCCTGGTTTCCCAATTTGGCTATTTTCCAAAGGAGTGGATGGGGACTGGCCTGCTGGCATTGAAGGGCAAAGGCTGGCAGGTGACAGGCTGGCTCATGGGTGCCTGGTTTGCAGATGGCTTGCAGGTGGGGCTGACAAGAGTGGCAGGCGCTTGAGTAGTGGCTGTGTGCACCTGCACATTAACAGCAGGTGATAGCTTGGCTATGGCGGGCTTCTGCATGGTGGCAGCATGTATCTGCTTGATGGCAACAGGCAACAGCTTGGTTGTGGCAGACTTCTGCGTGGTGGTAGCATGTATCTGCTTGATGGCAGCAGGGACCTGCGCAGTGGCAGCAGATGTCTGCTTGGATGATAAATTTCCATCATGTATTTTAAGTTATGTTTATACTTTTATTTTGTGTATTTTTCTCATCTTGTTGGCTTGAGACGTTTGTTGAATCTCCTGTGGCCTGGATAGTGGAATATTTTCCTGCTTTTGCCATATTGGACTTAAGTTGGTTAAATGACTACTGGTGTCAGGAATATTCCTGAAAAATGACAAGGCCTGGGAAAGTGGTATTTATACCCTTTCAGGTCAAATCCAGGCCATATCATCATTCTTATAATAAATTCTAATGGCCTTTGGTTCAACCAAATTCTGCCCTATAAATTTCTCATTTTCTTTATCTTCAACTTGTTCCCACAGGTCTGCCACCCCCGCCAGTCTGCCCTCAGACCTTGCAGATCCCTTGCCTAAGTTGTTCTGTCCCACTGGTGCTCTCTTTGCCCCAGCACATTTTTTCAACTACCCCTCTAACCTGGTCTATTTCAAATTTACCTCAGAAAACATCCTCCTTGCAGACCCTTTAGCAAAAACTAGGAAGCCATAACAATCTAACTGAGAAGAGACTTGGTACACTGTGCAACCCCAACTATTCCAAGACAAATACAATTGCCTACCTGCTTACTTTTTACCAATTCTCTCCCCTAACACCTTGGCCCAACCACCCGCAAGATTCTGTTACTGTGACGGAAATTGAAGGATAGTATGAAGCTGTATCTAAGTGGTGAGGGATAATGTGACCGTACTACAGTCACATTGGGCTGTAGTTTCACAAAGAGGTTGAATTGTGATGAATTTCATAGGTTGAAATTCAAAACAATAGGATTGGCCTTGGAGAGACTTTCCAGCGTAGCAATGATACCCAGGAATCAATTAGGCTGTAATAATTGAGGGCTGTAATGAATAATCTGAACAATTCAGATTATGAGACTAGGTGTCTCAAACCGTCTAATTAACCATGGAGGTTAATTGATACCCAGGAATCAATTAGGCTGTACTAATTGAGGGCTGTAATGAATAATCTGAACAATTCAGATTATGAGACTAGGTGTCTCAAACCGTCTAATTAACCATGGAGGTTAATTGATACCCAGGAATCAATTAGGCTGTACTAATTGAGGGCTGTAATGAATAATCTGAACAATTCAAATTATGACACTAGGTGTCTCAAACCGTCTAATTAATCATGGAGGTTAATTAATACCCTGGAATATGATTGATGGGGATTTAATCATAGGGCCAAAATGGACTTGACTGTGTCAAGTAAAGACTTGTTGTCTTCAAACAGATTAATTAACTGGGAAGGTTAATTAATATATGCTTGGAATATAATTAATGAGGATTTAATTATATTGTTTAATTGCCTTGACTGTGTCAAGAAGTTTGGTTAAGGTTAGCCAAAAGTAAACCCCTGAATTGTGGTTTAAAAGCGCTGCGTCAGCAAATTCATTGGGTTAAAAGCGCCGCTGCACCACCTAATGGATTTGTGAAGCGCCAAGGCGCCGCTATCAAATTTTCTCAGGCACTGAGCGCTGCATGGGGAAATTGCTGGGCGCCGCGGTACCGCCTGGTTTGAGTTTCAAAGCAGTTTAATGGGTTTTAAAGGCAAAAAACCATTAAATGCAAAAATAACTAAATGTAGACAATAATTGTTGTGAATAACAGCATTTACCATGTTTCAATTTTGCCTTTGTTGGGCCATTTTGAGGACAAATCTCTTGCTTTTGCGTTTGACTCTTGAAATGAACTGGCTTCTGCTTCAGGAAGTATGATTGTTTGGCTTCCTGACTCTGTGCAACTCACTTGCCCCACTCATGCTTGTGGCAAGTGATCCTACCGTCCTGGTAGTGTTTTGTGGTATTTCTAACCACTATATATTCCATTTCACATTCACCAATAAAATTTAAGTTCTATTCACATTTTTGTCTTTGTGTCTTCTGTACTTCTGCGCCTCTCTCTAGCCACAACTAGTAGAGATTATTCTTCCAGGGCCGCAAGGTAAACACTATTGTCTTCCCTGTCATCTAACCAAGACTTAGTACAAATCCAATCCTAAGGTTAGGATTCCCTGTTGTGTGTCTGTGCTGCGCCTCAGAACACAACAAAAATGGTGCTCACTACAGGGGCTGTAAGCCCCTTGGTTATCCCTTTTGCTTCTATGTTTGAAGGTCCCTTGCCTCCGCCTATTTGGGAGTTGAACTCGCCTGAAATCACCAGCCCTCCTATTGAGGAAGACATCGCCAACCTGCCTATTGTCCAAACTGTACTGAACCTTGGGAATGGTCCCTGCTTAGTTGCTTGCCCTATGGGTACCCCTGACTTGGAACAAGTCATGGCGGTAGCCCTTGGGATAGCTCAGGACGGGGCCATCCCTCGCCTTCAGTTACAGTTTAGCCGTGCCAAATACTATGAGTTAATTGTGGCCCCTCAGTTTCCACAACACCTCCTTCCAGCGGCTGGCTCTGCTGATCATCTGCTGTCATCCTTTGTACAGCCCGCCTTGGCCCATCACCAGATGGTGTTGGGACTCCACGTTCAAGAAATCTTGTCTCTACAAGCAGCTGTTACCCATCATTGGGACCAGTTCACCGCCTACCAACAATAGCTTCATTCCCTGTTCTCCCTGATATCTGACAATCAGCGTGATTTGGTCACCTCTCAAACACGTTTAGTCAATTCCATTGAGCAAATCTGCCAGTCCATCCCTGAGTACGTTAGGGAGCAACTACACGAGTTTCACCAGTTAGAACAACCCTGGCGCACTCAAGTAGACTCCACCCTAAACACTTATCTCTCCAATTTTGAGTGTCTAGTGCAACAGCTCAATGCATTCAGTGTCTATTCCTTTGAGCAATTGCAACAGGTAGCTGACCTTGCCGCCCAAGCTCTAAATGAGCTTTGTGCGGAATTTGATCAAGAAAGAGCTGCCACTGCCACCGCTATTGCCAAACTTCAGAATCAGGTGAATGAGCTGTCCTCTCCCAAACCTGATGCTCCGCCTTCTATTCCTGCTGATGATCTGGTGGAAAGAGAGCAGAGAATCTGGGAGGCCATCCGGGAATTACGTGCTTCCACTTGTAGCCAAGGACGTCCTACTAAAATGCCTCAACCTGATCCCCAGGTCCTTGCGCTGACTGCTCAGGTCGCTGAACTACAGCAAGTAGTCGCTGCTTTACGTGAGGTAGTGACGGCCGCTGCTAGTCCATGCGGGGCTAACAAGGAAGATGGATGTTGTCCTGGTTTGGATGGGGCTCCTCAAATCTACTGCGCTAGGGAGTTGATTGCCCTAGATAATGAGATGGACCATTTGAAACAAGACCAGACTGAGTTGGACAGAGACATACAGGAGATGAATGAGCTGATTGACTCAGTAAACAACAGGTTTGCCTCTTGTCTATCAGTGGGGCCATCCCTTACTTTGCGACTGGCTGAACTCTCCACGGTTGTCACTACCCAAGGACAACACCTAGAGGTGACTGAACGACAGACCGCTCTAGCCAACTCTACGGGCACCAGAACCACTGAGACTCTGACAACCCTTGAAGAAAGTGTTCAACAACTGTGGGCTAGACAACCCCCCTCTGAATCTGAAGCTGAGTTCTCCCCACGCATAAATGTACTTGATAGCAACAATGGTGATCCAACTCCTGAGGCACACTTCAAGCCTACTTTTAAGCAAGTGTTTGATCCTAAAACCTCAACTATTGCAGCCTTCTTAACTATTTTCTGAGACTTCTATGAGACGAGCATCAGATGAAGTTAAGAAAGAACATATTCTGACTTGCCTACATCCAACCTGTCAGGAGGTAGTTGTTCCAGAGCTGCCCTCCATTGAGACCTGGGAGGACATGAAACAACTCTTGATTGACAAGTTTGGTGGTGATCTTAGCCTGGAGGTGAAAAAGGATGCTTTCATGCACATATCCTTCAAGCCCAAAGAGAAATTAGCTGAATTTGCTGACAGATTTTACATGGAGGGACAACAGTTAATAACAAGCAGACAATTGACAGCACATGAAGCATATATGGCCTGCACCCAGGCCCTCAAGGTAAATCAACTCCTATGCCTCCATTTCAAGGCCCACAAGGCTATGCTGTCCTCCATGAAAAGCATAAAAACACTGCTCCAAGATATGCATCTTACCCATTCTGGGGCAGTTGTTTGGGAAAGTTGTGCCGCTTCAAACTCTGGCTCCGCTTCTTGCGGCCCTTGTATCCTCACTATGAACTCCCAGACTCCTCCTTGACGTCAGGGTTGCCACAACTGTGGTCAGATAGGCCACCACTCTTGCGTCTGCACCAATCCGCGGGTTGAAGGAGCTGATCCTAAGGATCAGTTGGGAAAAGAACAGTCAACCTAGAGACAGAGACGCTCTTGGTTGACAATTCTTCTCAGTCTCCTCCTACACCCCCACCTGCTACTGACTCTGAGCCTGCTGATGATGAAGCACTTCCTATCCTCCTCCTGTTCCATGACATTTCTGACAATTCTGATGTGGATGAATCTGATTTGGAAGACCATGATGCATATGGGTATTCTGTTCTTGCCGTTCCTGAGACTATTGCTGTTCCCTACAAGCTACAATCTGGGAAGACTACAACAACCACCAAGCCCTCGTCTGATGCCAAAGCAGTTGTCTCCCGCCCCTATCTTACTCAGGCAAAATGGTCCCCTGTATTAGTGGAATCATCAGAGGAAGCCGCTGAAGTTGCAGACACCGTTTTCAAGAATGTATCTGTCTCACTCTCTCTCCAAACTGTATATAAGGAGTTTCTGGGACTACAATGCATGATTGAGAAATAGGACAAGAAACTAGCTGAGGCACAGGATATCTTGGCTGTTCTGCCACCCTTTGGACGCACCACCACCTGAGTAGAGATATTTATCCAAAAGGTCAAGATCAAAGCCGTCCTGGATACCGGTTCTCCTGTCAACATTGTTTCTTCTAAACTGATGAATAAACTTAAGCTGGCCCCTGATCTCAACTACCATCAATCCTATGGCACTGCTGGTCTCTCCATGACTTGCGTCATTGGTGAGTACTCTGCCTTACTAATGTAATTTGGTAAACTCCTGTTGTCTGCGTCGGCTGTTGTTCTAGAAAATGAGAGCTATGACCTTTTGGTTGGTACCCAATTCCTTCAGGAATATAATGGGATCATCAACCTAAAGGATGGCTATCTTTCTATCCTAGGGAACAAAGTCCCTCTGATCTTTGAGGAGCCCATCAAAGTTCCTGGTAAACGGTTGAAGACATGTACTCTGGAGTACCCCACTGGGGTTTTCTCCCTAAAATTTCAAACCCATTCCACCAACATGAAGTGTCCTCCCATGGCTTGTCCTGCAACTGAGGGAATCCCTCTCATGGCCATGTCTGCTATCATTATCCCCCCAGGCTCTCAGGCTATCATAGACTCACAGATATCATATGAACTACCTGAACAGACTTTCTTAGAGCTGTATTCCCCTCCTTTGCTGGGGCGTAACAAGCTTTACCTTTGTCCTAGAATTCTAGACGTTTCCCACAAGGATACCGTTCAATTACTAGTTGCCAACCTTACTGCGCTTCCTATGACTGTATCCAGAGGACAGGTTGTTGGTTATGGAAAGTTGTTAAATGCTCCTGATGTCTTGTCTCTTCCCCCCTTTGGAACGTTTCAAGACTTTAATATACCCAAAGACAAGTCTCAAGTCCTATCCCTGTTCACTGCCCAAGACTTCCCTCAGTTGTCCCTGGTCCAACAGAAAGAGGTGCTTGATTTACTAGACCAGTTCTCAGACATCTTTGCTAAAGATAGTACTGATTATGGGCTAGCCAAAGGTGTGATACATCAGATTGACACAGGAGATGCTCCCCCCTTTTGTTCCAAGCTATACCGCCACAGCCAAGTGGAAGATGCGCAAGTTTCCAAGGAGCTCAAACAACTGCTGGACGCTGGACTGCTAGCTCCCTCTCAGAGTCCCTGGGCCTCTCCTCTGCTCATCTTAAAGAAAAAGGATGGTGGACACCGGATTGTGATGGACTATTGAAGGTTGAATTCTCTAACCAAGAAAGATTTCTATCCCTTACCACACATTGATGACGCCCTTTGACGCCTTGGAGGTTCTAAGTTTTTCTCTGCCATGGATTTGGTGTCTGGCTACTGGCAAGTTGACCTCTCTCCTGAAGACCGTCAGAAGGCTGCACTCATCACATCATAAGGATTGTTTGAACCTACTTGCATGCTGCAAGGGCTCTGTAATGCCCCGGCAACTTACCAGAGGGCCATGGACTCCATCCTGCGTGACTTGAAGTTGTTGTGTGTCTTAGTCTATCTAGATGATATAACAGTCTTCAGCGCAACTTTCACTGATCACCTAGCCCATCTTAAAGAGGTGTTCATAAAGATCCAAGAAGCTGGCCTCAAGTTAAAGCCTTCTAAGTGTGCTTTCTTCAAAGACCGCCTTGAATTCCTGGGCCATGAAGTAACCCAAATGGGAATTTGTTCAATGACCAAGAAGGTTGAAGCCATTGACAAAATGCTTCCACCCACCAACCTCCAAGAAGTACAAGTCTTTCTGGGCATGATGGGTTACTATAGACAATTCATCCCTGATTTTGCTGATACTAGTGAGCCCCTGGTCCAACTATTGCGTAATGTCCCCTTCAAATGGACCGCCAGTCAACAGCAAGCCTTCAAGACTCTAAAGTAGAAACTCAAAGAAGCACCCATTTTAGTGTATCCCAATTACAATAAGGAATTCATCTTGTATACTGATGCTAGTGACCTTGCTATTGGGGCTATCTTGGCTCAGCTTGACAATGAAGGTGTGGATCACCCTGTAGCCTATACTTCCTGTGTGCTGAATAAGCATGAGAATAATTATAGTGTTATAGAGAAGGAATGCCTTGCTGTGCTGCATGCAGTCAAACAATTCTGTCACTACGTGTATGGTACCCATTTCACTGTTGTCACTGACCACGCTTCTCTCAAATGGTTACAACAACTTAAGGAGACTGAAGGACGCTTAGCTAGATGGGCTCTCCGCCTGCAAGGTTATGACTTCACTGTGCTCCATTGCCCTGGGATTCAACATCAGAACGCTGAAGGGCTATCCCAAATGCCCATCCTTGTCCTACATCCTGCTGAGGCAGACTGCCTGTACAAGCTAATTGGCTACCCTTCTTCCTGGGAAAGTGAGACAGAAGAGGTTTGGCTTGCCTTGACCAAATTGTCTGAAGATACCCCCATACGTGACAACCAACTCTTCAAGAAGGTGCGGGGTCAATATCTGCCATATGTGCGTCCCAGTCTTTGTCTCTCTTTGGTGTCACAAGCTCATAAAGAGACTGGCCATGGAGGCATAGCCAAGACCTTTGACTGGCTTTGGAAGAATTACTTCTGGGAGAATCTTTGCCTGTTGATCCCAGATGTCATAGCTAGTTACCATGACTGCCAACTCCAGAGGCCCCGAGCTGCTTCTCACAAGTTCAAATTGGTTCCCCCTCAACACGAATTTCATACTGTCAGCATTGATGCTGTAGATCCTCTCCCCCGCTCATGCTCCAGATGCTGCTTTATCCTGATTGCCATTGACCACTTCAGCAAGTGGGTAGAAGCTCGCCCTACTAAAGACATCACTGCTAAGACTACCGCTGCCTTCCTGCTGCAGGATATTTTCTACCGCCATGGCTGCCCTCAAGTGCTGTTATCAGATATCAGAACCAACTTCAATGCCAAACTTGTAACCTCTGTTGTTGAAGCTCTAGGAACTCACCAGTCTTTCTCTGCTCCCTATAATCCTTCCGCTAATGGGGCAGTTGAACGTGCCAACTTGACACTGGTTTCTATCATGAGGAAACTCACCTACTCTGACACTGCCAATTGGGATCTATACTTACCTGCTGCCCTCTTTGCCTACTGTCTGAGCAAGCATTGGGTCACAGGGTATTCCCCCTTTGCCATGTTGTATGGGCGTGAAGCCACCACTCCGTCACTCTTGGGGGTTCCCCTACTCTCCTCTGATAAGGCCATGAACCCTGACAACCACATCAAAGACTTAGTCAACCGCATCATTGATATACAGGCCACTGCCTAAACTTCTGCATATAAGACTAAGATGCTTGAGCTCTCTCCTGACAACGCTAGGTGCTCCCCCTTGCCTGAGTTTGCTGTTGGTGACCATGTCCTATACTATCAACACTGTGTGGGTGGGCGCGCGCACAAACTGGACTCCCTATGGATCAGCCCTTTAGAGGTGACTTTCAAACAAGGATCTGAGTACACTGTAAAGCTCCTCTCCAGTGGTCGCCCTTTTGCTTGTGTACACGCCAAGTTTCTCTGCAAGTATCACCCCCCCAAAGGCCAATCTAGAGGGGGGCAGTGTCGTGAATAACAGCATTCACCATGTTTTGATTTCGCCTTTGTTGGGCCATTTTGAGGACAAATCTCTCGCTTTTGTGTTTGACTCTTGAAATGAACTGTCTTCTGCTTCAGGAAGTATGATTGTTTGGCTTCCTGACTCTGTGCAACTCACTTGCCCCACTCATGCTTGTGGCAAGTGATCCTACCGTCCTGGTAGTGTTTTGTGGTATTTCTAACCACTATATATTCCATTTCACATTCACCAATAAAATTTAAGTTCTATTCACATTTTTGTCTTTGTGTCTTCTGTACTTCCGCGCCTCTCTCTAGCCACACCTAGTAGAGATTATTCTTCCAGGGCCGCAAGGTAAACACTATTGCCTTCCCTGCCATCTAACCAAGAATTAGTACAAATCCAATCCTAAGGTTAGGATTCCCTGTTGTGTGTCTGTGCTGCGCCTCAGAACATGACAATAATGTCTATGCATTCAGGATTGATCAGCTGGTTCCCAGTTGAAACAAGGATAGCTTGGATCAGGAATATGTATATTCCACAGGGTTTTGGCGCCAGAAGTCTGGAATGCTTCAAGCCAAAGAGATACATTTCCACAGAAGGAATCAGGTGATTCTGGAATGTATTATGGTATATTCTTATAGGTTAAGGGTATGAAGATCTTTTTGGTTAAGATCTGGATTGGATGACACTGTTATGTCATAAACCATGTGATTGGAATCCATGGTGATTCCAGAACTTGAGGGGTTTTAGGCCAAATGTACCCTGATTGGTATATAATGGAAACAGGATAATAATTAATAAAAAATGATGTTTATTGTGACAATGGTTGCTTTCCCCTCAATCTTTTTATGCTTTGTATTTTTGGCTTTTAACAGAAATAAGACTACTATGGAATGAAAGAGATGGTCTGTAGCTAAGACTATGGGAAGCAAAAAAACGTGAAAGTGATCACCAGATGGCAACAAGTTTAACTCCAAGATTGCTTTCCTGGAATCCAAGCTCATTGAAGCTTACATAAAGGATTCCCCGTCAAACCGTAAAAGAGTCAGACTGGGATAATGAAGAAGCAAGTATGAATTTCCTGGATCTGTCACAAATAACCACCCAAATTCATACAGAATTGATAATTAACCACCAACCTGGCTTGAGATACTGCTAGGTAAAGTTTCCAAAGGAAGCACTAGGTGCTAGAGTGAAATGGTAAGCTGTGTGATTCAAGGAAATATGATGAGGATATAATAAACAAATTGTGAGTTGCTTGACAAGCAGGAGGCCAAATCAGGAGGACAGGTTCAATATCTTGGATCCAATGGTGGTGTAGCAGAAGATTGAGGTTAAAATTGTCAACAAGCAAATGTCTTGTAAAGGAAAATTTGAGAAAGATTTGGAAGGCATCAGCATGTAAAGAGCAGGCCAAGTTGCGGCCATGGAGTCAATGGCAATCTTGACGGCCACAAAGGCTAGTTTTTGAGGACAGGGGCAAACAGCCCCAGATAGGCCATCATTTTGGGATAAACTTCTGTTTATTTCTGAGGAAAATTAAGCTATCTAGAAACAAGTTTCTAGAGGGAAATGGAAAAAGTCTTATGGGAGTTCAGGATGGAGGAGGAGGGGGTTTGGCGGCATCTGATTGGCTGGCAAGAATATTTTCAGCAGTTGGAGGTCCTGCATTGGAATTTGAGTCAATGATGTCATAATTTGGAAAATTTTGGCAACCAGCAGGTCAAGCACTGCCATCCCCAAATAATGTATAACACGTAATTTTCTTGTCATAATTATTTGGGGAAAAATAAGGCAGGTCCAGATTTTCCAGGGCTATTTGGGCAACCCCAGCTTTGACCCATTTTTTGTCTATGACAGCATTTAAGTTTTCTATTTCTTTTAAAGGTTTGGCTGCAGTTCTTTGCTGGTTTCTGGTTTTACAAGGTCACACTATCCCTTCCATTTGATTTTCTACCGTAACACTGGGATTGAATAGAAATATTAAAGCTAGCCAGAGTAACCCTAAGTAGAAGCCTGGAACAGATCAACAAGTCTTCAGAATAAAGCTCAGGGCATTGAGATGTTACAAATGCCTCAGCTTCAGATATGGTGGGGAAAACTCCTAGATTTGCAGGCATTGGATTAACATTGGGCAGATGCAACAACAAAGTGCTGACGGCAAGGCCCCATCTTCCTGCAATGATTCAGCTAAGAATTAAATTATAGGGAATGTAGTGCACGAGGCCAACTACAGGATGCATTTAAAATAAAGTTATACCAGAGGATATTTGATTTTTATTGAGTGAAATTTTGGGAGGACTCAACTCTTAAGAGTTGAAACAGTGAAAATTATTCAATATATATCAAAATTTGACTAAGCAATATTACCTGGATCCTTGGCTCCTATTCCTTATGCATTGTCAAGTAAGTACCTAGTCCAGTTTTCAATGAACCCTTGTATGACTAACTTCTGATAACTTTGCTGATAAATAAGATCATATCTGGTGAATCTCATTTTCAGGGCCTTGAATTCAAAGCCCGGAACGGGGTTTGAACCCCGCACTTGGCCACCAAGCAAAAGCAAGGGCGGCTGAGAAAGCCCGCCGGGGGATTCAAACCCCCAACCACCCACCAGGGCGGGCAAAGGCCTCTTCAAACTGCCCTGACCTATTTGGGCAGTTTGAAGCAACCTGAAGCCAGGTCCTGTCCTGGGGCCAGCTTGTGGCTCCCAGCGGCATTGGAGCACCCAGCACCAATGCCTTAAATGGGCTGGGTGCATCCAATGCCACCCTCAATCAGATCTTCTGGGTCCTTTAGCAGATCTGTTATCAAACAGATCTGCTGCAGAATTCAACCAGCAGATCTGAAATTTTCTAGATTCCTGTTGCTGCATCTGAAGCACCCCACACTGTTGTTCTCCCACCCCCAATCAATCCAATTGCACAGATGTGCTAGTCAGCCATCTTGCAGCCACTGAGGATGCTGTAGATGCAACCAAAAAACTGGTTGATAACAGCGCCTCAGTTAAGCTGCAAGTCTCAGAAATTCTTGCAGTCAATAACCAAGTAGAATTTCAGGCTGAAGATGCCAACTAATTATCCACCAGCCACCAACAGAGTTCCCCTGCCCAGACCAAGTCACCCAAATTCCAACCCACACTTTCCAAGCCACTTTCCACTACTTCTTAGAAGCCAGTACCCAAGAGTTGGGACTCCAAAAGCCCTCAATAATTAAGCAGTAGTATATTCCAAGATAAACCAGACAAATGGTATAAAACCCACTTTCCCCCCACTTAAATCAAGTGCAGACAACGTCAAATAAAGTGAATGAATCTTTCAGTTTTGTTTGCTTTATTAGGATTTCAATTTATACATCACTTGAGCAGCAGTCAAACCCAAAGACTAGAGTACCACCCTAGACCTACACCCATGGACTACCAGCCAGTGTCATGCCCTGCCCCAAGGGGCAGGCTTCTTAAAGATAATTAAGTTATTTTCATTATTTGCTTAGTCTTTTGGGTTATTTATTAATTTTGAAAGTTAGGTCAAAATTGTTAATAATTTATTATTTTAAAGTATTATTACCTTTGTTTTACGCAATTTGCGTTCAAGTCATTGCTGTTGCTGTTGCTTTGACTGCCTGATTCTTAATTTACATATATTTCTACTTCAAGTTAGAATAATTTTCACTTCACTTACTTTCAAACTCCCGCTTATGTTGTTGCCGCTCTCCCCAGTTTCCACGTTGCTGATCTGCAACTTCTGCTGGGTTTTCTTGTCCCCTTCTTTTCCAGGTCACCCCAAACTTCTCCAGTTGCTCCTCTTCTTGGCTGCTCTCCCTGATGATCAAACCCAACTGGAAAAGCCTTTTCTTCTATAAATAAAGAGCTTTTGAAGAGTAGGCTTTAAGCCAAAATTCTAAGTGATTTCTTCCCCTTCAATTTTATCTAAATTTAACTTGAGATCTTAATTTTTAGAAATTTATACATTTTTATTAGTTTCATTTCAAAGTTTAGCTTTTCCTTTTTTTTAAAAAAAGATGGAACTTGTAAGACAACAAGCCTTAGGCTTGTTGTATCTGTTGTTTTCCCTTAAGGAAGTGTTCAATAGTTATATGTACCAATTTGCAGATAGAGAATATCCTAATATTGACATTCCCTTAGTTAAAAATTGTTCACTATTAAATACTTTGTTTTATCTTATTTGCTTAGGGTTTTTACACTTGATCACTCCTTTTGTGACACAATATAGGTTTTTAGCAGGGTTCTGTAAGATTATCTTACAGAAAGTTCCTACGTTTCTATATCTTTTAAATTTGAATCCTAATGCCTTGCACACCCTAGTCTATAACCTTGCGCCATTATGGGCAAGACCTTACATTATTTTGGCTTCTCATGGGATTGACCCATTCCACACTTTTTCCATCTCCTCTATTATCTTTTTAGCTTTGTTTCTCTCTATTATCATTGTAACTTTGTTATCTCTAGTAGTTTTCTTACTTGGTTGGTTATATGATAAAGTCTTTTGTAATAAGCAGGATCATACCCCCACTACTTACACCAACCAAACAGTAGTTCTCAATACCTTAGCCCATAGTTCACCACCCCCTAGTATTTTTAACACTTTTGCTTACGCACAGGCCCACTTTACTGCTTATGGGTCTGAGTTATCCACCAACTCTCATAAGGTCCTCTACCTTGCGAAGAAGCTCACTGGTCACTACAGAGATTGGTTTAGCTCTCATTCAATACGCAACCCGGGAATTCTCCAGAACTATGATCTCTTTGTCAGTTCACTCCTATCTTTCTCTAGAGAAGACAAGGAGTTGTCCACTCCCTCCGCTTCTTGGTTTGCAGGTCTCATACAAGGTTCTCTTTCACTTGGCAAATACAACTGGAAGTTTTGCTCCCTCCAGTCAAGACTACAAGCCTCTGACTCTGAGGCTTGCAGCTTCTACAAGATAGGCCTCAACAGATTGCTCCAGGAATTTTTGGTCCACCACAACCTCCCCAAAGAACTAGAACCTCTTATCAGAGAAGTGGTTAAGTGGAATCAGAAATATCTTTCTTTGAAAACACACTTTCCTTCTAACCTATCTCCTACAGCCTGGTTGTTTATCCCAGACAAGGCCTCACTCTCTTCAACCCCTCCACCTGACACTGAGCCAAAGTCTGGGGGAGGTTTTTGCCTTACTGCTGAGGAAGTCCTTAGAAGAAGGAACAACAACCTCTGCTCTTACTGTGGATCAAAGGATCATCTTCTACCAGCCTGTCCTCTCTCCAAACGTCCTCCCTTTGTCAACAAGACCTCCACCCTTGCTTTGCTGTCCCTCAACAACACTTCCAAGTCACCTACTGTCCTATTGACCATTCATGGACCCTTGGGAAAGATCAAGGTGCTTGCTCTTCTTGACACTGGCGCTGATGCCAACTTCATTGAGGAGAAGCTTGCCAAACTACTTGGACTCCCCGCTTTTGGATCTCTTGATGTTAAGGTGGGAAACAGTACTCTCATTGGCGCCACACCTATCCTTCAACCTGTCACCATTGACTTGGAGGGCTCTTCATTCCGCGTCACATGTAACTCTTCCCCCAACTTATCCTTTCTGTTCATCCTTTGATTCCCTTGGCTAAGAGAGTCTTTACTTAACTTTGATCACCCAAACAACATGATATCATTTACATGCAATGACGTTGTCAAATCATTATCCCTAGTACCTGGTACACTTGGCTCAACTCCCCCAAACCAAACCTGACTGCTATCTCTAGTACCATCCCAGATAATCTTTCCTCCAATGACAAAGATGGATTACCTTATTTTTACTCTGACTTCAAGGATTGTTTTAGTGAAGAGGAATGTAACCTTCTACCTCCTCATAGGCCCTACAATATTCAGATTAACCTTAAGTCAGGCACCACTCCTCCCTGGGGAAGGCATATTCCTCTCTCTGACTCCGACAACACTCTACTAAAAAACTACATCAACAAGGAACTATCCAAGGGTTTCATCTCTCAATTGACTTCCCCATGTTCTTGTCACGGTAGGTTCCATAATGCCGGGCATTATTTGCCCAAGCAAGAAGGCTTGAAAAGCCAGGAAACCTGTATCAAAATTGACCAAGTTAACAGATTTAAACCAAATAGTCAATCAAAAATGGGTCACGGCTGCTCCAGTCTGCCAGCCAAAACCAGCTCCCCTTTCCAAACTGACGTTGATAAATCAACGTAATTTAAGGGTCACCAAATATGAGCTTGTTAATTGGCAGGGTCATCAGAAACAGGTCACGCAAGGGTTCTTTGCAACCTGGACTAGATACTTATTTGAAGATGCCAAAGGAATAGAAGACCAAGACTCAGGTGGTATTGCTTAGTCAATTTTTCTGATATATATTGAATAATTTTCCCTGTTTCAACTCTAAGAGTTGAGTCCTTCTAAATTTACTCAATAAAAATCAATTATCCCAAGTTCTAATTTTAAATTTTAAAAATGCATCCTGTGATTGGTTTGTTGCAGTATATTCTTTACAATCTGATTCTGAACAGAATCATTTCAGGAATATGGGGCCATGCATCTGAAACTTTGTTGTTGGTGCCGCAAAATGTTAATTTCATGCCAGCCAATTTTGTAGCTCCTTCCCCCATTCTTGAAACAGAAAATTGTGTCACCTCTCAATGCCCAGAATTTTACGCCAAAGATGTATTGATGCTTTCCCAAGTCATTTATCTTGGTTTACTTTGGTTGGGATTAATTGTTTTGCTTAATCCTGGTATTACAATTGGAAATTTTACCAAAAGATATTTAAAGCCGCGTTGGTGGTTAATCATCAATTCTATGTGAATTTGGGTGGTAATTCCCCATCACTTAGAAACAGCTTTATACTATCCTGCAATTTCCATCACATTTCTTCCCCCATCTTCTTTGTCAGTAAATCCAATGGCTCCAAGCGCCCTTGTGTAGACTATAGAGCCCTCAATGAGATCACAATCAAGGATAGATGCCCTATTCCTTCTACTGAGGCTCTGGCAGATTGCCTCACTGGTAGTTCCGTATACACCAAGATTGATCTCCAAAGCGCTTTCAATCAGATCAGAATCTCTCCTGGCCACAAATGGAAGGCCATGTTCCGTACCCTGTTTGGGTTATATGAGTACAATGTAATGCCTTTTGGATTATGTAACGCTCCGTCAACTTTCCAGGCCTTAATGAATGAGGCACTTCTGCCCTTCCTTAACAAGTTTGTTGTTGTCTATCTCAAAGATATCCTTGTATACTCCTCTTCCATTGACAACCATGTCACCCATGTCCGCCAAGTACTCCAGAGACTTTGAGACTACAACCTGTTTGCAAAGTCTTCTAAGTGCTCATTCTTTTGCACCAAGGTTGATTTCCTCGGCTACGTTGTCACTCAAAACGGTTTCACTGTCTCCCCTAGCAAGGTGGATGCTATCCAAAGCTGGCCAGTTCCCAAGACTTGCTCACAACTTTGTGGCTTCTTTGGATTGGCAAACTATTGCTGTAAGTTTGTGGAAAACTTTTCTTCTCTAGTTTTGCCACTAACTACCCTCACTTCTCCTTCCGTTCCTTTTGTCTTGACACCTGAGGCCCAGCTTGCATTTGATGCTACAAAGGCCGTCTTTGTCTTCACATCTGTCCTTCTGATGCCTGATCCTTCCAAACCCTTCTCAGTTGAGACTGATGCCAGCAACTATGCCATTGGCAGTGTTCTCCTTCAGCTTGGGGGGATGGGATGCAACATCCTGTTACATATTTCTCTCAAAAACACCTTCCAGCTGAACAAAACTACCCCGTACACAACAAGGAACTTCTTGCCATCATCAAAACACTCAAGCATTGGTGTTGCTACCTTGAGGGACTCAACAAGCCTTTTCTCATTTACTCGGACCATAAGAACTTGCTTTACTTCACCAAGTCATGCTGCATTTCCCAAAGACACGCTATATGGGTACTGGAGCTGTCAAATTTCTGCTTCAAGCTTGTGTACAAAAAGGGTGTACTTAATACCCTACCTGACGCTCTTAGTTGTCATCCTTCATTATCCAATGTTGACAAAGACTACAAACTTCTTAACACCAAGATGATTCTTCCACCCAAGAGCTTTCTGAAACTTAATGTTATCAGTACTACAACCCCCAATATACTGAAGCAAATCCATGAATCTCAGCTTTCCAATAAGACCTTGTCTCAGATCATTGACGCTCTTACAAACAATAAGACAGTCACAAACCCTTCATTCTCCCTGCTGGATGGTGTGTTATACTTCAACAACCTTTTGGTAGTTCCTTCTCCAGATCTTCAACAGGTTCTAACTATCATGTTCCATGACTCCCTTGCTGCAGGCCACTCTGGATACAAGAAAACGCTTTCTAAACTCTGTGATCACTTCTGGTGGCCAAAGATGTCCACCTTTGTCAAGTCATACATCAGCAGTTACCTAGTTTGCCAGAGAAGAAAACACTCCACCCAGAAACCTGTGGGTCTTCTATGTCCCCTTCCAGTCCCTGAAGGTCCTTGGCAGTCTGTCTCTTTGGATTATATTGTCCAGCTTTCTCAGTCCAAAGGTTTTGACGCCATACTGGTCATTGTAGATAGATTCTCAAAGCAGGCTATTTTTTCTCCCTGCAATTCTAACATTACCGCAAAGCAGATTGCTTCCCTCTTTGTCAAGAACGTCTTCATCAACCACAGTACTCCAAGAGATATTGTCTCTGACCATGGACCACAATTCCTCTCCCTGTTTTGGAAGGAGTTTATGACTCAGCTAGGTGTTCACCTTTCCCTTAGCACCTCTTATCATCCCCAGTCTGATGGGCAAACCAAACATACCAATCAGACACTAGAATGTTTCCTTTGCTGTTTTTCTAACAAACAACAAGACAATTAGGCTTCTTACTTACCTTTGGCCCAGTATTCCTACAATGCTACTCCTCATTCCTCTACCAAGATGACTCTGTTCATGGCAAATTTAGGCTAAGCTCCTGCCTTTGTTCCTTCTGTCATCTCTTCTGTCTGTTCCCCGTTAGCCAATGAGTTTCTTGTCCAGTTAGAACTCATCCAGAATTCCTTAAAAGAGAATCTCTCTAAGGCTATTGAGGTTTACAAGGTCCAGGCCAACTGTCATTGTCAGGTGGGAAAGGGCATTCAGGTCAACAACCTTGTATATCTAAATACAAAGAATCTTCCTATCAGATGGCCTTCCCGTAAACTTGGCCCATGGTTCATAGGGCCTTTTCCCGTAACAGAAAGGGTTGGGAAGGTTGCATATTATATCCGGCTTCCTCCAGGGTATCACATTCATGACGTCTTCCGTGTGTCTCTCCTCAAACTCCAGACTTCTCTTCCTCCTTCTCATCAGAACAACAAAGCACCTCCCCCTCACATGGTCCAAGGGGCCCCTGAATATGAGGTTGATTGTATTATCAACCATTGTTACCACTATGGTAAACTTCAATACTTGGTTCTTTGGAAGGGATATTCCGTTGAGAAGAGTTCTTGGGAGCCATTGTCAAACCTTGAAAACTGTCCCAAGGCCATCAATTCTTATATCCAAGCACATCCTGAGCTTGGATCTAGAGGGGGTAATGTCATGCCCTTCCCCAAGGGGCAGGCTTCTTAAAGATAATTAAGTTATTTTCATTATTTACTTAGTCTTTTGGGTTATTTATTAATTTTGAAAGTTAGGTCAAAATTGTTAATAATTTATTATTTTAAAGTATTATTACCTTTGTTTTACGCAATTTGCGTTCAAGTCATTGCTGTTGCTGTTGCTTTGACTGCCTGATTCTTAATTTACATATATTTCTACTTCAAGTTAGAATAATTTTCACTTCACTTACTTTCAAACTCACGCTTATGTTGTTGCCGCTCTCCCCAGTTTCCACGTTGCTGATCTGCAACTTCTGCTGGGTTTTCTTGTCCCCTTCTTTTCCAGGTCACCCCAAACTTCTCCAGTTGCTCCTCTTCTTGGCTGCTCTCCCTGATGATCAAACCCAACTGGAAAAGCCTTTTCTTCTATAAATAAAGAGCTTTTGAAGAGTAGGCTTTAAGCCAAAATTCTAAGTGATTTCTTCCCCTTCAATTTTATCTAAATTTAACTTGAGATCTTAATTTTTAGAAATTTATACATTTTTATTAGTTTCATTTCAAAGTTTAGCTTTTCCTTTTTTTTAAAAAAAGATGGAACTTGTAAGACAACAAGCCTTAGGCTTGTTGTATCTGTTGTTTTCCCTTAAGGAAGTGTTCAATAGTTATATGTACCAATTTGCAGATAGAGAATATCCTAATATTGACATTCCCTTAGTTAAAAATTGTTCACTATTAAATACTTTGTTTTATCTTATTTGCTTAGGGTTTTTACACTTGATCACTCCTTTTGTGACACAATATAGGTTTTTAGCAGGGTTCTGTAAGATTATCTTACAGACAGTTCCTACGTTTCTATATCTTTTAAATTTGAATCCTAACGCCTTGCACACCCTAGTCGATAACCTTGCGCCATTATGGGCAAGACCTTACAGCCAGGTCCAGATCCTGGAATGGCTGACATTCCCTATAACGCCCCTGCTCCTCCTATCCCACAGCCCTACGACCACAGTAGAGCTGGGATGGTTATCCTGACCATCCTCAGTCTGGCTGAAGTTGTCATTCCCAACCTTGGTGCCTACTGCCCATTAGCTGCTGGATTGCTTTACCTAACCTGTTCAGCTCCATTCCTCTACTGGGCCCTTTTTATCTGTTACCTGGATGGATTTAGCTCCCCTTTGATGCCTTGGTACATGACAGTCACCAGCCATGTCACTCATATTATGTCAATTTATTAATGTCAGCTTAAAAAGGGAAATCAGACTCAGCTGAAAAACTGGAGTGGCTGTAACCCTTTTTCAATCAACAGTTTGATTTAAATCCATCAAATCAGTTAATTTTGTTAGCAGTTTTCCAGCTTTTTTAGCCTTTTTACATGGGCGGATAATTCTTGGCATTATGGAATCTACCGTGACATTGATGGTCAGTATAAAAATGTCACTCATGACAGTTGGTGGAATCTGGCCCCTAGAATAGACAGGATTGAGATCCAGGTTGTGAGAATAGTAAAACTCTAAGTCAGAGATGCAAGCAGGCGTGACCAAGGGAGTAGGAGCAGAACCAGGTGGGTAAGAGAAGGTGTGGGAGGATTGTTGTGTTGGTTCATGCAAAGATGCTATAAGAACACTTATATTGGAGCAAAAATATACAATTCCTGCAATCAAATAATTAATCCTTGGCATAAACCGTTTATTTGGACAATGCCAATAACAAGGAAGGCTTTTCTCCCTCATTATTTATACTTACTGGGAAAATATCAGTCTCTAGCAATATTAGTTGCCTGGTGACATTGTCTTTAGTGGCTTTGGCGGTTTGTTTGGAAAACCACATGTTGGGGCGTAAGGAGGGCGGCATATTTGTTGCTTCCAAACTGTGGTACATTTGGCTGTTGTCTGCTAAAGTGCCACAGCTATTTATAGAGCCCTCAAGGGATTAATTGCTTGTACAATCTAACTTTTCCCAATCTGTTTGGAACCTAATTTTTCTTATGAAATTGCTCTTTAAGTTTTGCGGCATGTGGGCCTCACAAACCCCTGGCCATTTGAGGTTGTTAAAGGGAGTTTCTCTTCTGGGTGTGAATTGGACAAGTGCTTTCATACTCTTTGTGATATTGTATAAATTTATTCTACCTGGTTGTTGTGAGAATTGGTAAGCAGGTTAGAAGGAAATAAAACCAAGCTCTCAGCCACAATAAAAATTGCAGTTTCAGCAACAACCAAAAGGTTGTTGTCAACAATTCCTGGGAGGCCAAAGGGGGAAGGAATCAACCAAACACCAAAAGCAACAGAAAAAACCAAATGACCATAACTACTAACAAATTTTGAACTTTATTAGAGTAGAGAATGATGAAGCAAGCTCTTTTACAACTCTTGCATTCTTTTAAAGAGAGGGGATGGAATTTGAGTGGGAAGTTGAATGCCAAAACTAATTGACCATTGGTATGAGAGAATATGGATGCATTTCTTGAGGCAAGCAAATCTGGACAAATTCAAGGGAACAAGATTGAAAGGAAAACTGACTCAACTAAAATTGAGGAACCTGTCTTGGATGCAATTACCACTGCTCTCAGCTGCTCTTGCACTGATATTTAACCAGAGGTGTCTCTTGGGTGGTTTAGGTGGGGGCATCTTCAAACTAATTCTTCAATTGATAGGGTGAGGACCTTTCTGGGGTCTTTTCAGTAAATCTTTGGATAAATATCCAGGCATAATTTGGCAGAGATCCCCAAGCTTTTGGTGAGAATTGAAGTAGAGGCCCAATGGGGAGGCATAGCTTTACAAGGACCAGATAAAAATGTAAGCTTTAGCCAATAAAAAGTATTTATTGGCCACTTCAAAAGCTTAATGGTTGTGCATGAAGGCCCAAAGATCCCTAGCCATCCTAGAAGCTGCATTTTCAGCCAATGCCAGCTAGTTGAGAAATATCTTGGGTATGTATTCCCTGGGGCAGCTGGTAACTAAGGACCAGGTGGATGTCAAATTTTCCCAGTTGGATGCTCACCTTCTGCAGATCCAAACCAAAGGCTATTCAAGCCATCAGATAGCCGCTTAAAATGTGCCTAGTACTTAATATATCCCCTTCTATATCTCTACTGAAGCCATTTTCAAATGAAACTAAAATCAGTGGACCAGAGGTTCACTTTAGCATCCTTGGATTTTCTAGCTACCAGAAGCGAAACCCCTCGGGAAACCCCTCGGGCAAGCAACTGATCCAAGCTACTTAAGTTAGACTTTCTCCCATCCGAGCTTCTAACAGGATTACTTTTTGGTAGAGTACAGCATAGTTCCTTACAGCTTACAAGAAACTTATCTAATGTAGCCATCTCTTCTCGTATGTGCATGGATTTTCTGTGGCTAGCAATGCATGACTTTGCCTAGTTTTGTATGTATAGGTTATTCAACTATGGCTAGCCTAATCACCTCTTGTTGTATTTTGGGAATTGCTTTCCAGTGGGGCAAAATGACCCTATAACTTATAGAACTGGGTTTAGGACTTAGAAATCAATCCACTAGCAAAGAAACAGCTGGTCGCTTGGTAATCAACTCTGTGTGGACTAGAATCTTTGAGAGTGAGGATAATTGGCGTTACTTCACACGGGGAAGATTTCTAAGCACCCGCCTTCTTTGATTGGTAAGCGTCTGGTGGTATATGCAGGCATTCCAGATCCGCAAGGACACTTGATTTCCAAGTCATCCCAATTACAGTGGTCGTTGGGGCTACTCCTTGATAAAAACATCTCAAAGCTACTAGTTGGCAGCAGATTCTACTTCTGAATTCAATCTCACCCATTTGCCATTCCAGGGGTGGAGCTTCTTTCTTGGATGGGGATACAACCAACTGCCTGGAGCACGTTGTTAATTTACAATTCATGAGTTAAGATGTATTTTTAAAATTTACAGACAAGAGTTGGTTTGTGCTATTTAGTCTAACTGCGAGGATATCGAACTCCTTGGTATTAAGAGTCGTAAACATATCATCCTCGAATTAGTTGCTGTTGATTTAGCAACCAAAGTAAAGCAGTCGTTTGCTGCCAAGGGTGTATTGAACTTCAAAGCTGATAGGTTTTGAAGAAATATGACATCAGATAGCTTTGATTGGCATGAAAAAATAAGAGTACTGTTCCTTCAGATTCTATATTAAGAATGTCAAGCAATAGTGTGAATAATTATGAAGATGTGGGGAGGGTCTTGATGAAGTTAAGGAGCTCCTTTTTGTTGACTTTGCCCATCGCATTCTTGGGTATTTCGCCGCATGGGATGTATGAGACAGGGATTTTGTAGCGAGCAATCTTGTCGGACAGCCATTGCTTTAAATCCTTGCCATTGATGGGTTCCTGGGTCTAAGCACTAATACGAACCAGCCTTACCTTTCTGAAGACTACCAATGCCGTTACTTTGTCGCCATACTGGGCATCAGGAACGCCCACAACAGCACATTCCAACACCTCGGGATGAGCCGATAGTTCCTTCTCGATTTCAAGTGCTGACACTTTATATCCACCCGTCTACAGAGTTAATGCTATATCTAATCATGACTACTTTGAGGATATCGACACTTGTTCTTCCCAAGATCCGGAACGCCCCGCTGGATGTAAGAAGAGCAGTATCCCCTGTTTTGAACCTAATGCATGAATGGGTCATCTAGAAATTGTTTACCAGCCATCTTCTGTAAAGGCTTCTTTGGTAGCTTCAGGGCGATTCCAGTATCTGTCAGTCAGCTAAAGATATGAGATGCATGCTTACTCTTTGAAGAGAGAAGGCCCTTTGATCTGGATTTCTCCGGCTTGGCTATTCTCCTCGCTGGAAGTGTTTGTAGGATCCCTAACAATCCGGGCCTCTACAGTGGGGAAAGGTCCTCCGACATGCCCCTAAACAGATTCAATGTCTACTCTCAGTTGAAGCTTACTTCAAGACGAGCAGAGACAGGCTCTAGAGGATTAGTGAGACCCATGCCTATTTCTGACATGCCATACCGCTCCAGAAGAGTATGTCCACTGATCTCTTGCCAGCGCCGGAATAGAGGGGCAGGAAGGGCGCTTGAGCCAGAGACCATCAGTCTGAACTGCTGACAGGCTGCGCTTGCCTCTTTTCTCCAATCTGCATCCCGTTTCTCGTATTCTTGGACTAGCTTGGCTACTTCTTTAGAATGATAATTCGGGACGCCTTACAGTAGATAGTTGGAACTGCCATAAAAAGGGTAAGATCCCTCTCCGAGCCAAGAAATCTTTCCCAGACTTTCTCGGAACTGAATCTTGGTGCAAATTCAACCGTACCACCGTTATACAGCACGCAGGTTAAAGCCTAAGGTTTAGCCCTCGGAAAGCAGCTGCCTTACATTGATGAGCCCCTAACAATTAGCAATTTTCCTGTATTAGTGCTCACGTGGATGTGGTGAAGAGGGAGGACGTGATAGAGCTTATCAGCCTTGTTATATTTCCAAGCTTTTGACAAGGCTTCTAGCTGGGCTGTAACGCTATTGTGGGTCGAAACAACCCCTTTTGGCTTCCCTAAGAAACAACTAAATATACTTGATAAACCAGAAGGGTGCCAAAACTCTCATTTTTAAATTTTAAAGTAAAAGCTACATTGCAAATAAAGTTACCTGTGGTTCCACTTGTATAGATTATCAGTGAACGCGCCTCAGCTTGAAATGATTCAAAGGACACTTTGAAGTCACCCGAGCCCCTGATGGTAGACCCATCAGTACCTTTAAACGGTTCAAGCTGGTAAAAAATCAAGTTAAGCCTTTTAGTTATAGGCTCAAGCAGTTCGGTAAAGCTAGGATGGCACACAACAATTTCTGCCTGACTATCTGTCAAGGTGTACTCTAATTCTTTGGCAGGATGGGATGTGCCTAGGATCCACGTTTAACCCTGATAGCTCTGATTATCATTGACTTACACAGAGGAACTGCTACTCCACCAGCCCCCCACACCGCCCATTGTACAGTAACGTAATCAAACCCAGAAGGCACCATGTAGGCTACCCTGGTTTCTTTGAGTTCCCTTGAAAAGAATAAGCTTTGTGAAGAGCAGTATGACGTTGATTTTAGAAAGAATAATCACCTCTCTCCCTTCAGTTTTCGGAGACACTCAATCATCTCACTGACTTTAGTGTAAAGCTGTGCATATGAAAACTTTTCTCCATCAGGGTTGATGATGGCAGTTTTGGATATACCAGCCCCAACCTCAGATCCCTCAAGTATAGAGGTATAAGAATTTGTAAACAGCGGGACGCCGGGTAAAGTCAATGTCCCCATTAATCTCTGAAAACGGTTGGTGAAGCGATAAGTTTTAAGTAGACGAGGAAATAGTCTAGCGCCTCGAATTGAGAGGGTAGCGACTGACCAACGTTGAGCATACAGCACGACCATAAATATGGAATCTATACGATGACGACAGATGAATTAACCATGGTGTAATGTGGCTTTATAGGGACTATGTAGTGTAAATAAAACCTTGCCAAGGTTAGCTGCAATTCCTCTCGATACGCCAAAATAGCTCAACTAACTGATCGAGGATCAAAAACTCGTCCCATACACAAACTTTATCGGATCCTCAATCAATCCCAGAGAAGTTGTTTTTGTAGAGTGAACCCACCCTAGTCGGGACTTGGCCTTGTTTCAACTGGAAATTTATATGCACCAGCCTTAACCCTTGATCACTACAAAGCACAAGACTAAAAGAAAGCAGACCTGCCCGATACTGCGGAATCATCCCCCAATCCAAGAGGTAGTCAACCAGAAACCCCATTAAAACCTCAGTTTAAACCCAATCCAAAGTATACATTTCGATTCCAATCTTATTCCAACTGTAACTAATTTGGGGCCATAGTGCCAATAACTATCAGGTGAGATCAGCCGAACCCCTCACCGCCTCAATCCTGAGCAATCCATAGAGGAAATGCTAGGAATATATGCTTAAAACATATATCCTGTTCATGTTTAGACATACCATATAGCGATAATATATACTCTAGCTGAACATTATAGGCCACGCGTATTGATCCAAGGCTCTTCAGTAGCATTCTAAACAATACATAGATACCTAAGCTCTGAGCTTATAACTTGCATATCTACATATAGATACTCCTAGACCCTAACTGTGAGAGAGAGGGGCTAAACCAACTAAGTTCGGCTCCCATCCTGGTGAGACAAACCACCAGGATGCCGCCCAGTGAATCACTGGGACAGCCACTCTAAGAGAGGACCAGAGGGAAGACATTGGGGACAGTTGAGGGGAGTAGGTGTTCAGTCCCATCAACATGAGGCCGGTGACCAACCAAGGAGCATGAGAGGAAGCAAGAGTTGAGACCTCAGGCTCCAGCAGAGGGGCAGAATCAGCACTCTGCTGTAGAGGAGAAGGAGAGGAAGATGGTCTCTCTACACCAGAAGCAGGCAAAAAGGAATCTGTGGAGTACAAATCTAGTTCATCCTGAGTCATACTCCTGACTAGAGCCTCTCCTGAAGTGAGGAGATCACTTAGAAAGTGCAAAAAACTAGAAGGATCATCCCTCACGAGACAAGCCAAAGAGGAGAGGCAGGTCCACAGATTGGGGAAAGTAGACCAGAGGAGCAACAAAAAGGAAGCCAAAGAAAACACCCCAAATTTGAGGACTGGGAGAATCATAATTGGAATCTCCAAGAAATTTGGAGTTCAAAAGTGCAATTTTGGGACCTCAAGATAATAAAAAAGTTTGGAATTTGGGTACCAACAGACAGCCAAAGTAAATCCAAACTTGGAGACTTATGAGGAACTTGGGGACGGTCTTGGGAGTCTTGTACTGTGGCCAAAGCAAAGATGGACTTAAAATCAAGTGTGTCAGAACTTTGGAATAATATGGTAGACTTGACCATCATTCCCCTGATTGATTGGCTCAGACAGCCAATTGCCACAGAGCTGTTGTTGCAGCTGAATCAATGAGAGTTCTGTATTTGAATTAGGGAAGACAACTGTCACGGTAGTGTCATTTTTGCCTGGGATAAATCGCCTGAAGAAGAAGAATGGGAACAGGAAAGCGGCAAAACCCTTAAAAGTATTGGATGATTTAAATCTAGTCATCGACAAAAAATGGGTTAAAGCTGCACCTGTTGATAGTGAAGGAATTAATTTACCTCTCCCCAAATTTTGCCCGAACAATTATGCTTTGAAAATTAAGAGATATCACTACCCAGTGGCGCTTGGCAGTCGACCGGCTGGTTGCCCAAATTTATCAAATTATGACATCATTGACACTTTGGCAAAAGTCCCCAACCAAGAGGTGAAAATATTTCCAGCTGGCCAATCAGATTTGAGTTTGTCCCTCCCAGTTGGATTATAGTATCCCCCATCTCTCCTCTGAAAACTTGTTTTCAGATAGTTTTACCTACTCTCAATAAAGTCATTCCCAATCTATGAAAGCTACCCTTGGGTCAAAAATACCCCCTTCTCAGGCCATGGCCACCACCGTCTTGGCATGGTTGAGAAAAGTCTCTACCCAGGATCAGCAGGTTTTGTACCCTTTATCGCGAAATCATTTCTTCTCGGTGGTCCATTTACATTTCCTGTTTTCTGTGTCTCTAATTGTTTTCATTTCGCGCTTCATTCCCCTCTTCCATAGATTTGTAGGTTTAAAGCTTCAGTGTACATCTTTGTTCTCGGTTCTGATTTTAGTCTGGGCAATTTATCCCCACAACTTTTATCTTAGCTCGGATCTTATTTACACAACTCTAACAACAACAGTCCAATAGAAAGGACAAGAATAAATAGAATAAGGTCTTGTTTATTATAGAATATTGTGATTAATATACTATATGGGGAAAGCCACAAGGCCACAAGGGGGTGGCATAGTGGCATGTAGGGTTTGAAGCTGAGTGTCAGGAAGCCAGTTGTAGGTAGAGGCCTTGGGCGGCTTGGGGTGAGGTACGGCCGAGCTGGCGGGTAGGGCCCACCATAGAATGGGTGCTAACTTGATAATATAAGATACAGATCACCCGAGTAAGGACCAAGGTCCGGAGTTGGGGACCATGGAATCTACTAATCCTGTCAAAGTAATGTAGAGTACTCCAAACAGTTGGGTAGAGATGGTCTCAGCTGCGGCGGTGGGTTCCAACGGGCGGTCTGGTTGTGGTGTAAAAGGAGGAGTCATTGGAACAAAGTAGGCAGGCAGGTAATTGTACTTGTCTTTGAACAGTAAGGGCGGGATTTTGACCCTCTTTCCTTTGCGTCCTATGTACTTGGTACTTCTAGTCCTTGCCAAAGGGTTGGCAATGAGGATGGTTTCCAAGTTGTACTCTGAATAGGCCGGGTTGGGGGGGGTATTCAGTAAAATGCACAGGTCCAAAGGGGGCTCCCGGGGGACAGTATAATGCCTGGGGCAATTTGGCAGGTTGGTCTTGGGGGAGGGCGGCAGCCTGGAGGTCTACTTGACTGGAATTAAGATGGAAGATCACTAAGACTAGATAGGGTAAGATTTTTTGAACCAAAGGTTCATAAAACTTTATTATCAAAAATGATGATGTGGTCTTCACCATACCGCCAGGGTTTTTATACCATGGGGTTTTGCTTCTTTGATTTTTGCAGGATTCAGGTTTGCAGACAAGGTGCTGGCGGGATGTGGGTCTTGGCTTGGGGTCCCAAGGGCGGCAGATCCAGGTTGTGCCTGTTCTGGAAAATCAGAAAGGCAATGCTTTGTTTTGCCGCCACTGTTCACTATGTCACCTGAGTAATCCAATTGTACTACCTCTTCTGGGCGGCATGCTGGCAGGTTGTTGGCAGAGTTGAGAATAGGGTTTGTTTTAACCTCTTTAAGGCAAGCTGTAACCGCTGCGTAGGTTTGGGTCTTTGGTGGCTTCAGGTTAGCATCAATCTGATGACCATTTGGTGAATCATTCTTGGGAGATTGGCGGTTCTTGGAGTAACTTGTCAACTTGAGTACACAATTTAGCGAGTTGGTGGTCCCCCATCCACTTTGTGTGACTTGAGTCATCTTTGGAGGGTCCTTTGTAGTAGGCCGGCGGAACGCGGAGTAATTCACCAATTTGAGCCCATCTCTTAATGGATTGGCGGGTCCTGGACTGTTCTGGAGGGTTGGATCTGCCTTCTGGGAACCGGGGTTTAACTCTTGGGTTTTCAATACAAGTATTGAAGTGTCATTCATGACACTGAGGAATAAATTGTGCAGGGATCAGCAGGTCGGATTGGTAGCGCTCCTAATTGGAAGAAAGTGCCTGAAGTTTGATATTGCCATCAGATTGATTCATGTTGTTAGATACATCAAGGGGCGACTCATTGAGCTCCCCCTGTGTATTGTAAGATATGAGGGCAGGCAAGTCTGGAAACTCAGTTGCAACACCCCCCTTGTCCCCTGCTTGTCGTCAGACACCAGTATCATAGTCTGCAGAAGATCTGAGAAGGTCCGCACAAGCAACCTTTGTGTGGGGATGGGACGGCAGGAGCACAAGCAATTGTGGTGAAGCTTCTTGGTGTTTCCTTGGGCATCTTCAAGTTGATAGGTGTGATTGTCATAGACTGTAGCTATCTTGAAGAGCCCTAGGTAGTTGGGTTCTAACTTGGCTGAATTGGGGTTAAGGGTGTAGACAGGATCACCTACAGCGTATCTGGCTTCAAGGTGCTTTGTCCCTCCTTCAATTTGTTTGTGTTCAATTTCTTGGTCCTTGGCACGCCATTGATTCAGGGATGGAGTTGTCAACAGGGGGTTTTCCAGGAACTGTAGACTGTAACTTTTCTTGTTCAACTCCTGTCAGACTGTCAGGTGTTCCAAAGGCCAGAGCGCTAGGGATGAACCTGGTGCCTCTGTTGATCCTTGCTTGTAAGATAAGTAGGGCACTGGGCAAGTGTTCAGTCCACGTGGTATTGGGATGCTCCTGTGAGAGCTTGGCAATTAGTTGGACCAGTGAGCCATTTAATTGCTCTACGTGTCCATTGGCTTGCAGATGATAGGAGGCTGTCATGAACCGCCATGACATTATTATTTATAAAAATTGCGTTTTAACTACCTGGGCTGATAGAGCAGATCCTTGCCGTCAAAATGAGCCCTTGATGGTCTCTCTAGGTGAACTGGTTCAGAAGTTAATTTGATTTGAATATTTAGCCCGGGAGAACTCATTGATACGTCCCAAAAAGGAAATGCGATTAGGTATTGGGCCTACAAAGACAACAATCAACGCTGTGCGACAAATACTAGTGTATCTCAGCTGATACTGATCGGATTTGGACGTTTTTACGCTCAAATTGAAGCCACAAAGCAGGAGCTTTTATTTAGACTATTTTTGGACAATAAACAGAAGCAAAGCGTGAAGTTCAAAGATTCTCAAAGGAATATGATGCCATACAATCAGCTGCTGTCTCAGACTCACAGAATGAGCCCCCAGATGAAGACCCAAGAACCTCTGAGAATGATCTGGAAGAATCAGATCAAATGGTATAGAAAGAGCCTGACTTCTCTCCCCTTCATTTGTGGTCATTTTTGGTCCTTGAAATAAATCAATCAAATACATCCAATCTTCAATTTAACCGTTCCACACGGTTATTGGCTTGCAGATGGTAGAGGGTTGTGACTATATGTTGGAGCGCGTTCTTGACGCAGTATGCCTTCACAACGTGTCCAACAAGTTTGGTCCCGCCATCTGTGATGAGACGCTTGGGTTGCCCAAAGCAAGCCACAATTTCCTTGCCAATAAAGCGGGTAACAGTGGTGGTGGTGTGGTTGGTTGTGGCCCAGACCACTGGCCAACAAGTGAAGTAGTTGATAGCAGTGATAATATACTTCTTACCCAGTCTGTCTTTGGGAAGCGGTTCCACAATGTTGAGGGCCCACTGCTTGAAGGGTTCTATGTCTTTAATGAGCAGGACAGACTTGGGGGTGCAGGTTTGGATGTATTATTTTCACACAGCACACATGTTTTGAGGAGATCCAAGATGTCTTGGCACATACATAGCCACCACACTTTTTGTTTCATGATCTCAAAGAGGTTGCGTCCTCTGATGGGACCCAAGGTGCAGTGATAATGTAGTATGGTGTTGTCTTGTTGTGTGATGGGAATGTAGGGCGTGTTTTCACCTGTCTCCGCCAGGCAGAGACATTGCCAGCATCAGTGGTGAACTGTCTTTTGTTGTCCTTTAGCTTGGAAATTGTCACCAAATTGAGGCCTTTGTAACAAGTGGCTTTAGGACGCAGATAGAGCATGGTCCAGTATGGGTCCAAGCTGTTGTCCTCTGTGATTGACACTACGTAGAGTCTGGAAAGGGTGTCAGCTGGTAACAGCTCCTTTCCAGGTTTTTATTTGATTCACAACTGATACAGGGACAGACGTTCAACCCATCCTGCCTGGTGTTGAGTCAAGTGGGACTGTGTGTTGAAGTATTGAAGTGACTTGTGGTCTATCAGGACGGGGGTGGAAAGGTAGCCCCTTCCAGGTAACAGCGCCATTTCTTAATGCAGTGCAAAATTGCCGCTAACTCTTTATCATGTATGAGGTAAAGTTGTTCTGAGTTGATGAGCTTCCTGGACTTGTATGCCACGGGGAGGAAGATACCCTTGTCAGTTTCCACCCGTAGCACGCCCCCTATGGCTCTGTCAGAGGCGTCAGTCTAAAGTTTGTACTGCCAGTTTTGGTTGGGGAACTGCAGTAATGGTGCTGTTGTGAGCCTTTGCTTCAACGTCTCAAAGGCTTGATCTCTGGCAGGGGTCCAATGGAAGCACTGTTTGGTATTGAGGAGCTCAGTGAGAGGTACAATTAGCTCCCCGCAATTGGGGATGAACTTGCGTACATAGGCAACCATGCCTAAGAATGTCTGCACCTGGCCCACATCAGTGGGGGGCGGCATGCTAGTGATTGCCTTGATTTTGGCAGGGTCAGGCTTTATCCCTTGGGCAGAGATGATGTGCCTAAGGAACAATAACTCTGACTTAAGAAACTCACATTTGGAGGGTTTAGCTTTTAGCTGGTTTTCCCGAAGGGTGTTGAGGACAGCACGGAGGTGTTGTAGGTGTGTGGTTTGATCTTGACTGAAGACAATAATGTCGTCAAGGTACACCACCACACACTTTCCAATCAATTCCTCAAAGGCTTTGTTCATCAACATGGCAAAGGTGGAGGGAGCATTAGTCATTCCAAAGTTCATGACATGACACTCAAACAACCCGTAGCGTGTGCAGAAGGCAGTTTTTGCCTCATCCCCTGGCGCAATGCAGACCTGGTTGTACCCTGCAGTGAGATCAATCTTGCTAAAGACCTTTGCACCCATGAGCGTGTCAAACAGGTTGGCAATCAACAGAAGGGGGTATTTATTTTTAACTTTCACCTTGTTTAAGGTGCGGTAATCTGTAACCAGGCAAAGAGATCCATCCTTCTTAGCTACAAAAAAGACCGCCGCCCTGTATGGAGAGAGCAAGGGGCAAATGAAGCCCTTATCAAGCGCTTCCACAAGGTGCTGGAGAAGGGTTTCATCTTCTTTTGCTGTAAGAAAATATAGGGGGTGTGCTTTGGAGAGTGACCCTTGCAATTAGACAGCATGCTGGATCTCCCAGGGAGGAGGTAGTTGGTCCAGTGATTCACTGAAAACGTCCTTATATTCCTTGAGGAGTGCGGCAAGTGCTGGTAGAGGTGAAGTGGTCAAGAGAGGGGCCACAGAGGATTCAGCGCAGATAACTTTGACTGAGCATTGGTTAAAGTCTAGTTTCTCCCTTGGAATCATATGAAACTGTCTCTGTTATTCTGAAAAACACAGTATTGTGAAGCAAATTGCTCATTTTGACAGGATATATCTGAAAAACCACCCCATTCCTATTGAGGGTAATTACAGATGTATCCCAGTCAATGTAGGGACAGTTGTGAAGAAGCCAGTCAAGCCCAGCAATTACGTTGTGGCTGAGCCCTGCCATGATTGGCCCAGAGAGTTTAACCAGGATGTTCCCCATTCTCACAGAGAAGAGTACTGTCTCATGGGTAATTGCCACTCTGCGGGAATCAGCTACTTGTAATGCCTTGAATCTGCTTGACACTTAGTCTAACTGTTGGGAGTCAGCAAACACCTGGTCAACCATAGTGTGGTCAGCCCCGGTATCTACCAATACTTTGTGGGTGTTCTCACAAAAACAGAAGGGATAAGCCAAGCAGGTTGTTTTATTTGAAGAGTGGCTCACTTGGAGAACAGGGTTGTTGCTGTAAACTTGGAAGACGTCAATGATTTCAACTTTGTGCACACTGTAGTTGAAGGGATTCTTTGCAAGGAGGGATTGAGAGTGAGGGTCAAGTGGGGTTGTAGGACCTCTTGTAGCTACAATCCCCAGGCTTTTCTCTGGTCCTCAATCTGTGTTAGTTGGAGTTCCCCCTTGCGGGGGCGCTTAACCCCATTTTCCTGCTGGCGGCAGCCTACTTGGTTGTGAGCACTGCCAGGTGTGGCACAAGGTTAGGATAGAACATCATTTTTCTGGAAAAAGCCCATCAAATTCTGGTTGTTGGCCTCCACAATGGCCTTGTAACAGTCATCAATGGAGGTGCAGCAACCTACAAGGACCCACTTACAGATATGGGGCTTGAGCCCATTGACTATCAAGGTAAGAAGCATGTAATTTTCATCAGTCACAGCTTATGGGGCAGCAGCAAGAGCTTTTTGCCAGGCGGCAAGGTATTCAGGGTCTGACCAGGTCTTTTTAATGGCCAGGAGGGGAGTTCACACCACAATAGGAGAGAAGGTTTTGCTATAGCGGGACTTTGCAGTATCCCTGAACGGCGCCCAAGTGACCTCAATTTCTTGGCTGGCCCAGTTGGTGAACCACATAGCAGCAGGCCCCATGAGGCGCCCAGACGCAGTAACAACCTACATGGTCTCAGGTACTTGACAGAAACAGAGACAGGTTTTGGTGGAGTGAAGCCAACTGACAATGTCAGCTCCTTCAACCCCACCCGCAAAGGATTCCAGCTGGAGGTTGAGCATGCATTGCAAAAGGTCTGACTGGGGCAGGATGACACTGGTGTCACGCTGTCTAAGGAGGAGTCAATTATACACACTTGTAAGAAGCAGATGATCTTGGTAAATGACATACCCAATGGGGATATCCCCCTTGGGGATTGGCAGGAAGGTCTCTTGATGAGGAGTAGCTATACAGCCTGTACTCTGTCCTTTCTTGGGGGGATTTTTCTTTTAGGTAGGTTGTGAACCTACCGCTGCTACCACTGTTACAACTGAACCAATGAGAGTTCAGTATTTGATTTGGGGAAGACAACAGTCCAATAGAAAGGACAATAATGAATAGAATAAGGTCTCGTTTATTATAGAATATTGTGATTAATATACTATATTGTCACAAGTGACAAGCTCCTGTTGACCATGCTCATAGGAAAACCTCAACTACGGGATTCAAACCCTGATACCCTGTGGGCCGCCAGCCCGCAGGATCAGCTTCCCAGCTGCCCGCAGATTTTCAGACTCAAACCAGAGCAGGATTTGGCTTCAGGGAATCTCCTAAAGCTTGATGAACCAAAATCACCTACATCAACACCCCCCATACTAAAGGTTCCTGTTAACCCAACCAATCAGAGGGAGGATCAAGCCAAAGATCTTGGAATAACTCGGGCCACCACAAAAGAGGAAATAAAGAAACTTCCTATAGAACGCAGGCTGCCCAGAGATGACCAACCCCACAACCTGACAAGGAAATTTGAGTATTCTCAGTTCAAACCAGCCAATGATTTAACTCCTTCCAGGGCCCAAGGGCTCCCAACTCTGATCCATTTAAGCTATAGTCTAAGAGAAGTCCTTTATTTATTATTCAGACCAAGAATGATCATAATGGGAAAAAGGGGAGCTATGTTCTTTTTATATAATTTACATTGGTCTTTGATATTAATTCAGATTATTCCTGAAAGACCTTGTCTCTCTATCTGGAGGGTCATGCTAAAAGTTTGAAACATCAGCTGACTAATTCTAGTCATATTCTTTTGGTCAGATTCAAACTTTGCAGTTTGCCTCAGTTGGTCATCTAAAAATACTTTGGATAGATTCTCCTCATCTGGGGCTTCCATTTGAGCGTAAGGTGTTGTGGTGAACAACAAATGTGTAAAATTGGTAATAATTAATCAACCAAGAGATAAAGCTTTATTTGCACGGTCCATCTATTTAAAGGGTAAATTGGGGATTTATGGATTTCAAATAACAGTTGTTCTAATGTGTTCACTGCAACACTTCCTCCTTCATTCCAAGCTTGGTACACCTTCAAGCGGCTGCTGCTGACAGGGAGGGGGTATTGAAATCCTGAAGTGTTCTCAAGGAAGTAGCTGTGATGTTTTCTGATGGCATAAATGGTGTATGGGCCCTTCCATTTAACTTTGGACTTCTTAGAGCGGGTGGTGTTCAAAGCGCTATTGAATTTTAAGACTTGCTGGCCAATCTTGAACTTGGGTACGCGGTGATTGATCTCTTGTTGAGCTGCTGTGATCTTAGTGGCAGTGGAAGATAGGTTTTTCTTGGCTTGGTGGCGGGTTTGCTTGCAGTCTTTTGAGTCCCTGTGCTGGTTTACCTTCTTGAGGACGCGGGTTTGGTTGGGTTTAGTTCTAAACAGGGCTTCAAATGGTGTCATCTTGATAGTGTTGTGGACCTTGGTGCAATAGTTCCAGAGGACTGAGGGTAACATGGCTTCCTAAGTAGATGGCTGGAACTTGGTGATCTTCTCAAGGCATTCTACCAATGTGCGGTTGAATCTCTCAGTGAGGCCATTACAACAAGGGTTGTACACAGTGGAGAACTTGTGGGCAGTGTTCACCTTGTTTTTCAAGTTGGCTACCATGCAATTTCTGATATGAGATCCTTGATCAGATAACAATGTAGCTGGAGGGCCAAACTGGGTCACAATGCTGTTGTAGATGAAGGACACTGCAGTCATGACAGAGTTATTGCTGCAAGCCTGAGCAACAGGCCAACGGGAGAGGTACTCAGTAGCAACCAGGATGTAAGTTTTTCCAGATTTTGAAGGAGGTAGGGGCCTAACAAAGTCAATACCCCAAAGTTCAAATATCTTGTCAACTATAATAGATTCCACAGGCTTGGTATGCACAATCTTCTTACTGAACTGTTGGCAGTTCATGCAGCTGCGGGTGTGATTACAAGTATCTGTATACATCCCTGGCCACCAGTAGGTCTCCTTGAGGCGCGCTAGAGTAGCATCCTGGCCAAAGTGTCCGGTGCCATTGTGTGCTTCCATCAGGATACTCTCTCTGTCCTCCTTGGGTGGGACCACCCAGAGCCCATTATCCGTCTTTTTAAACAATGTGTTGCCTATCACAGTATACTTGGTTGAGTAGACAAAGAACTTGCGTAGATCAGCTTCAATGACAAGTGATGTGCGTAGCTGGGCCATGTCCTTGAACTGAGCCAGAGGGGGTTCATAAGTCAATTTTTCAACCAATAAAAAGAACTGGCGGGACAAGCCATCAGCAACAGAGTTCAGCTTTCCGGGAATATGTACAATCTAAAAGTCATACTTCATAAGTTCCAAGAGCCAGCGCATGCAACAACTGCAAGGGAGAGATGCATTGGTGATGAACTTGAAAGCCCAGTTATCAGTATGAATGACCAGAGGGTGGCCAAGCACATAATAGCAGAACTTCTCAAGAGCCTTGATTACAGCCAGGACTTCCTTGTTGTATATAGCATAGTTGTACTCAGCAGGTATAAACTTTTTAGACATAAACTTGATGGGTCTAAAAACATTGTTTATTTCCTGGAATATTACCGCGCCCACTGCATTGGTGCAGGTGTATGAAAAGATGTGGAACTCGCGGTTGAAATCAGGGTAAGCAAGGACTGCATCAGAAGTGATGGCAGCCTTAAGAGCCTTAAAAGCGTCATCTTCAGGGGGTCCCCACTTGAACGGCTTCTTCTTGTGTGTCAGATTGAAGAGAGGGGCAGCCAACTCAGTATAGTCTTTGATGAACTGATGGTAGTACCCTACCAACCCAAGGAATGATGACACCTGGTTGGCGTTGGTGGATGTGGGCCAGTTTGTGATTGCGTTGCACTTGTCAGGATCAGGGTGTTTTCCAAAGGCATCAACCATGTGTCCCAGGAGTTTGAGTTGCTGAACAGCCAGGATGGACTTCTTGGCATTCACACTTAGATTGGCACTCTTGATACGGTCCAGTCATAGCTTCAGGTGTTGCAGGTGCTCGTCAAATGTCTTGGAGTAGATAGTTATATCATCTAAATAGACAGTAACAAAATCACCAATAAGACCTTCAAAGACTCTGTTCATAATGCGCTGGAAGGTATGAGGGGCGCCTTTCAAACCAAAAAGCATGCAGATGTACTCATACTGTCCCCACTTTGTGACAAAGGCGGTCTTTGGCTGGTCAGCTTCTGCAACAAGGATCTAGTGGAACCCACTGAAAAGGTCAATGTTTGAGAACCACTGTGAACCACCAAAAGAGGCCAAGATATCAGAGATGCAGGGCAGGGGATAATGGTCAGAGATTTTCACCTTATTCAGAGAAATGTAGTTGACACACATGCAGAGTTTATTGCCTTTCTTGGGTACAACCACAATGGGGGAAGCCCATGGAGACTTGCTGGGGCAGATCATACCTTGCTTAAGCAGCTTGATGATTTCATTTTGTACAAATTCCTCCTTGGACTGAGGGAGTTGGTAGAACTGGGAAGCTACAGGCTTGGCGTCACCGGTATCAATCTCATGGCGGAATACAGGTGCTTCAGGCAGGTTGTTGTAGTCCAAGACAATATGGGAGATGTACGCAGAGATCACCTCCTGGAGCTGAGCTTGCTAGACGTTGTTCAACCAGGTATTGTCCTTGATTTGGGCGGCTAAGGGTTAGCAAAGGAAGGAAGGGCCAGTAGGACTGTTGAATGTTACCTTGAGATCAATTAATTCATTATTGTGCTCAAGTGTCTATCTGTTGTCCGCAAACTGGGTGGTTACACTCAGGTTGCTCATAGTTTTGCGGCCAAGGAGCAGGGTATACTGGTTGTGGTCAAAAATGGCAGCCTCAATGATGCTAAAGACACCTCCCAACCACAAGTGCAACTTGATGGCCTTGCCAAGAGCAGTAGTGCAGCTCCCATTGGCTAGGATGAAGCTTACATCGGAGGAAGATACCTCAGGACAAGGCAGGGATTCCAAGAACATCTTGGAGATGATGTTGCTGTAAGCGCCACCATCCAAGATTATAGAAGTGTGTACACCTTGTTTACAGTACCTGTGGTTCTTGGGGCGCCTGTGCCTGTCAGGAAGAGGGCTTCATACTTCCTGGGGCAAAGCAAAGATATGGCTTGGTGCATCTTCTGACGGAACTTGGGGCTTTCAGTGCACAGGTCTTTGAGGGAGATGGTCATCATCAGCTGGCGCAGGATCTTCACAGCTGAGAGGCCAGGTCTCTCCTTTGGACCATCTGATTGGGTGGGGCCGCAATGCTTCTTGCCAGACTTGGGAGGGGGTTGCTTTGCATCCGAGGTTACCTGGGACTTACCATCCATTCTAGGCTGGTTGATTGCCACCTAGAATGGGTCAAACCATTCTGGTGGCGTGTGGAAGGTATCCATTGGCTCAGAAGAATTGGATAAAAATTGGTTCAGCCATTTGGGATCCCTTTTATACCTGATTGATTGACTTGGAATAGTATGGGTATAATTTTCACCAGCTGCGCCAGATTTGATTGGCTTGTCTATATTGCAATAATGGTGCAATAAATTGGGTGCATTGGTTTTCTTGGCATCGCGGGATCTGATTGGATGGCCTGGGGTAGGACAACCAGCTAGGTCAGGGTGAGCAAATTTTGCGCCAGCTGCACCAGATCTGATTGGTCCATCAGAATTACAATAATTGGACAATACATTGGGTGCATTGGTCTTCTTGGCATTGCAGGATCTGATTAGATGGCCTGGGGTAGGACAACCAGCTAGGTCAGGGTGAGAAAATTTTGCGCCATCTGCACCAGGTCTAATTGGCCCATCTGAATTGCAATTATTGGACAATACATTGGGTGTGTCAGTTTCCATGGCGTCAAGGGGTTTGATTGGCTCATTCAAATTACATTTATTTATCAACACATTTGGTGAGTCAACTTCCATTGCATTGTTGGGTGTGATTGGCCCAGCTAAATTGCAATCATTTATCAATATATTGGCTGAGTCAACTTCCATAGCGTTGTCGGGCGTGATTGGCTTGTCTAAATTGGAGAACTCACTTGAAGCCATATGCATAGAATTGCATGTAGCGCCGGAGGAGTTGATTAGCTGGGCTAAATCACGTGGGTTGTACAACGCATGCTGGGCGCTAGCATCCCGGGAGCCGTGTGATTTGATTGGTTGATTCAAATTGCAAGGGTTGTACAACGCAGCTTGTCCCTTGGCATCCAGGCGGGCCTGCAAGATGATTGGCTGGATCTCAATGTCAACATTGTACAATGTAGATTGTGCATTAAATTTTTTGCTGCCGTCTAATCTGATTGGTTCACCCAAATCAGCATGGTCCATTGATAAGCCGTGCACATCCTCCCCAATTGTATTAAGGTACCTGATTGGTCCCAGCCCAGGGGAATTAACCCGGGACACCATTGCAGAGCCCAATGGGCCAGGGGGGCTGCAATGGTGGCTCCCGACAGCTGCTGGCCTTTTGTCCTCGCTTTCCTGGACGGTGGCCCTGTGTCCCCAGGCTGCCACACCTGCAGGGGACACCTCTAGGAAGGGCGTCTCAGAAGGTAAGTTGGAAAACTTGCCGCCGTTGCATGGAGACTTGGGGACGGACTCCACAGATACAATGTTGTAACGTGGGTTGTCCTCAAACGGAAGATATTTGTCTAGGTCAGGTAAGCAAGGGTAATGATCTTCATTTTCTAAATCATCCTCAATATCCAAGCTAACAAATCTATTAGGATGGCAGGGGTTCCACTTGCTGTCACACACATACACGTGGGGTGGCAAGGGGGAGGATGGGGGTTCACAGGGTGAATCTGGGTTGTTGGGATGCTCTAATTCTTCCCCAGTTTCACCATAGGCAAGGGGGGAACACAGATGAGGACAGCGCGTCCTCACGGTCCATACGCTTCATGGGTGGGGGTGTAAGTTTGCGCCCTGGGGAGGGGCCTCAGGAGCAAACTTGACGCTTACGGATCAGAGTAAATGGGAAAATGGGCCCATCAGGGTCAACAATGTACTCAAGGGTAGATTTTTTATTCAAAGGCTGAGGGGTGGCAGAGGAGGAGAGGGCACGTTTTGCTTCATAGTTTTGTTCAGCCATCATCAACCCTTGAGGTTTGCAGTTGTGGTCAATGGGGTTGAACTCACAAATGAAGTTAGAGTGGGATAGCTCCTTACAGATGGAGCAGGGCGTGGTGCAATCCTTGGAGATGTGCCCCACCTCAGAGCAGTTGTAACAACGGGGGTTATACAGGCGGTTACAATCTCTTTGAAAGGTGCGGGGGGGAGGGGGGTTGGTTTGGTGTCCTTGCTCTTGTGCCATGAACATGGCGTCAAAACAGCGGTTCAAATCCTCAAGGTGGGCCTTGACCTCCTGGGTAATTTCCTCAGACTTATTCTGTTTGCAAACTGGTGCAAAGGGGTTCCATTCAGAATTTTCCTTGGCGTATTCATCTGTGGCTTGTTCTACCCAGATGCCATACTTGTCACGGACCAAGACAATTTCTTCCTCCAACAAATTGGGTTTAGCAGCTTAAACTATGGCAGAGTAGGAGTGGGTAAGGGCGTTTACAAATGCGCAGATGGAGACAAGGCTGTGGAAATTCTCAACAGTGGTCTTGCAGTCAGAGGAACTGTTGGTTTTGAGGTGTTGCTTCAAAGCCTTGTTAGCAGTTTTTTGGAATGTATTAAAAAATTTGCGCAAGGATTTAAAGTGCACCATCTTCAACAGGCCTAACTGGTGGATGGCATCAGGTTCATGTTTGGCAAAGCAGAGTTCAGCTTGGGACTTCCAATTAGCCCAGGTGGCAACCTATACATCTTGATACCAGACACAGGCTTCCCCCAGGAGAAAATGGCTGACCTCATGGAGGTGGTCCTTGTTGGAGAGCTTGAATTGCTCAGCATAATCCTTGAAAGTATACAACCAAGCAGTATACCCATTCTCCTTGAAGCAAGGAAGTTGCTGAGCAACCAAGAACTTAGACAAGGGGTTGCCAACAGAAGGGGCAGGGGGAGGGACAGCAAGGGCAGAGGCAGCAGGAGCCCAAGCGGGAGATTCAACAGCAGAAATGGGGGGGGGGCGGAAGCAGACATCACAACAATCAACAAGCACACAGGCAACAACACAAAAACAGCAACACAAGTTTGGTGAATGGAATGACCTCCAAAAATTTTTTGTGGTGAACAACAAATATGTAAAATTGGTAATAATTAATCAACCAAGAGATAAAGCTTTATTTGCATGGTCCATCTATTTAAAGGGTAAATCAGGGATTTACAGATTTCAAATAACAGTTGTTTGAATGCATTCACTGCAACAAAGGACACCCAAAACTGATCACTGGAAGCTGATATATGGTTGGATTTGCCCGCTTACTAATTGTTGCTTGTCTTATTTTGAAATCCAATCTTGCAACCATTTTGGGACATGCTGACAGGGTTTTTGAACTCTGCTCTTTAAATTGCCATAACTTTTGATCTAGGGTACCTAGGGAGATCATCAAGGTAGCTTTCTGACAGCAAGAAAAAGCTTTATTGATCCAAGCTTTTAAAATGCAACTTTTTAAAGCTGCTATTTCATGGCAGGCCATGACAACTCCCGCAAGAGATGCCACTGGGGACTGGAAAAACCTGGTATACAGTAGTACCTGGGTCAAAGAAATTTGTAAAAGTTTACCCATGGTAGATGCACATACTTATACCCTGGACCTCCAGGAAGTTGCCCATTGCCATTCTTGCAATAAAGTGACATGAACCTTTGGTTCAACCAAGCTATTCCATATTTGATTTTAGTTCTATTTCATTTGCAATCTACCTCCTGCGGTTCCATACCTCACACCCACCAACCCTAAAAACCGCGGACCAGCTGCCCAAATTCTATTGTCCACCAGGAGCTCCCTTTGGCCTGGTACATTTCACTGAATATCTAACCATCCCTGCGTATTCAGAGTTCACTCTAGAGGAAATCCTAATCTACGACCCAGAGGCTAGAACTAGAGAAATGGAGACCGTTTGCAGAGAGGGCACCAAAATCACCATACCTCCTCTGCTATTCTGCAACAAGTACAACTACCTGCCCGCATATTTGGTTTCAATGACACCACCTCTCACCCCGCGGCCCAACCATCCACAAGAATCTGTTGCAACCAATGAATCCACTTCTACTCAGATATTTGGAGTAATGTATATCACTCTTACCGGCTTGATTGATTCAATTTTACCTGCAAGCGGACCTTGGGCCCTCCTGGGCAAATTGTTATCTTATATTGTAAAGTTAGCAACAATCTTGTGGTGGGCCCTTCCTGCTGGGCCCGCAGTCTGTTCACCCGCAAGTTCCCAAGAACCCCCCACAGGCCAGATCCCTGACATTATGGCAATATACCTTAATCACAGTAACCTGGGCCCCAAGATGTTAATAACTCTTGGGGCATCTTGTATGCTAATTTTATTGATTTTAGCTTACTATGCATACAAGCTAGTTACCAACCTAATTGCATCAGCAATCTGACACTGAATCAGTACAGAACCAAAGGACACCTTGCTTGGCGTTGAGAAGACCAAGACCCCAAACTCGCAGGTTCAGAACATCATAGTAAACCAGACCACAACCCAGGTAGACATGCCCCAGATGGGAAAGCTCACCCTAGAAGAAGCCAGAAGAGCCATGCCAGTCCTCTGTCTACATTTTCAGGCTAACACAAACTCATATTCTAACAACGCTGAGAAAGTCCTTAGAGTAGCCTCCATGCTCTCCGGCAATGCCTTAGACTGGTTTAGGAAGGCTACCACTGAGGACGTTGAGTTCTGCCTGGACTACTCCCAATTTGAGAGTGAACTGATGGCCACTGGTAGCAACTGAGACACCTGGCATCACGCCCTCATCAGTTTACTAGACATCAGACAAGGACCACACACTCTACAAGCCTACACCAACAAATTCCTGAAATTGAAAGCCAGAACCTAACTTGAGGACAAGCTATTGGCCATCCTGTACCGCTGAGGAGCCTGCCCTGCCCTGAAGGAGCTCCTTAAGCACCATCCCCATACGCTTGGCCTAGATGAATTACTCCTTTTGTGTAGAGGGTTGATGTGACATAAATCACTGGATAATATAAAGCCGTTTCTAAATGATGGGGAATTACCACCCAAATTCACATAGAATTGATGATTAACCACGAGCACGGCTTTAAATATCTTTTTGTGAAATTTCCAATTGAAACTCCAGGATTAAGTAGAAAAATCAATCCTAACCAGAGTAAACCAAGATAAATGACCTGGGAAAGCATCAATGCATCTTCAGCGTAGAATTCTGGGCATTGAGAAGTGACACAATTTTCATTTTCCAGAATGGGGGGAGGAGCTACAAAATTGGCTGGCATGAAATTAACATTTTGCGGCACCAACAACAAAGTTCCAGATGCTAGGCCCCATCTTCCTGAAATGATTCTGTTCAGAATCAGATTGTACAGGATATACTGCAACAACCCAAGCACAGGATGCATTTTTAAAATTTAAAATTAGAACTTGGGATAATTGATTTTTATTGAGTAAATTTAGAAGGACTCAACTCTTAGAGTTAAAACAGGGAAAATTATTCAATATATACCAGAAAAATTGACTAAGCAATACCACCTGAGTCTTGATCTCCTATTCCTTTGGCATCTTCAAGCAAGTATCTAGACCAGGTTGCAAAGAACCCTTGCGTGACCAGTTTCTGACAACCATGCCAATTAATAAGCTTATATTGGGTGACCCTCATATTACGTTGATTTATCAACGTCAGTTTACAAGGGGGAGCTGGTTTCAGCTGGCAAACAGGAGCAGCCATGACTCATTTTCAATTGGCTGTTTGGTTTAAATCTGTTAACTTGGTCAATTTCAATATAGGTTTTCCAGCCTTCTGTGTCTTCTTACTTGGACGGACAATACCCGGCATTATGAAACCTACCGTGACAGTTGAGCCTCAACCAGGAAGGCACACCCTCTCTCACTCAACGCGCAAAATGAGCCCTAACACCCAATAGACCAAGAATGTCCCCTGAGGAACTACAACGTCACTACTGTGAAGGATTGTGTTTCTACTGCCACAAACCTGTCCACCTCACTAAGGCTTGCCCCAAGAAGAAAGGTCCTAGAGTTTCCTTAGCACAAATAAACACCTTCACCCAGTCTTACAAATTTACCCAAGTTGAAGTGAAAACACTCACAACATCCCAGACTGTTGAGGCTTTCATTGATCCAGGAGCTGAAGAAAGCTTTATTGATGCCACCCTTGAAAAGGATCTAGGACTAAAGGCCACCACTGAAGGTGTCAAAGTGATCATGAGAAAAAGCTCTCACAACCTGGAATTCAGGTGTGAAACCAAGTTGCCATTGAAAATTGGCCATAACACCTACCCAGCTCTCCCCATAATCCTGAAGGGACTTTCCTACCCCTTGATCCTAGGAGACTCCTGGTCCCAAAGACACAGCGCCATCCTGAATTTCTGTAACCAAGCAGTTGCCTTGAAGGGAGACAATTTGTGTGATGTGGTACCATTCCAGCTGGGTCCAACCAGTAAAAGACCCAGCACACTCCTGACCCTGAACATGGAACCCAGTGTGGGGATCCTACCTGCCTCACTAGAGAAATGAAACCACGTCTTCAACAAGGAAGCAGAGACCCATCTCCCCAGCCACTTGATCTACAATCATGCCATAGACCTGCTACCAGGAACCCAACCACACCACGTCCCCATCTATAGCTGCAATCATTGAAAACAAGTAGCCTTGAAAAAATACCTAGAGGACATGAAAAAAGGGCTTCATCTGGGTGTCAAAGGCCCCTTGCTTGTCATGCATGTTATTTGTAGGAAAGAAAGATGATGGAATGCGTCCCTGCGTGAACTACCAGAAACTAAACAACATTATGTTGAAGAACCACTATCCCATCCCCAACGCTGACAACCTTTGTGATGTACTGACTGGAGCCCAGGTGTACTCAAATATTGACCAGAGAGACACCTTCAATCAGACCAGAATCAAAGACAGATACAAATGCAAGATGGCTTTCAAAACCAGATATGGGTTGTACAAATACCTAGTAATGCCATTTGGCCTGCATAACGCCTCCAGCACTTTCCAAAGGATGATCAACACGGTCCTAGGCAAGTACCTTGACCAAATTTGTGTTGCATATTTGGACAACATCCTCATATACAGCAAGTCATACAACAAACACCTCCAACACCTTGACCTTATACTGGAAAAAATCTCCCAGGCCAACTTACACGCCAAGCTGAAGAAATGTGAATTCTTTTAGTCTGAGGTCAAATTCCTTGGATATGTAGTGAAGACTGGCAGGTTTTTCCATGGCGCAGGACAAAGTAGAAGTTTCAGGGATCCAACCTGTGGGGGGTTCCTGAGGACTTGTAGGCAGACGGCCCGCAGGCCCAGCAGGGAGGGCCCACCACAAGATTGGGGCTAACTTTACAATATAAGATAACAATTTTCCAAGGACTGTCCAAGGTCCGCTCATAGGCGCCATGGAATCAACCAATCCAGTGAGGGTGATATACATCACCCCAAATACCTGGGTGGAAGTGGATTCATTAGTAGAAACAGATTCTTGCTGGTGGTTGGGCTGTGGGGTGAGGGGCAGTGTCATTGGAACCAAATATGCGGGCCAGAAATTATACTTGTCTTGGAATAACAGAGGGGGCCGAATAATTTTGGTGCCTTCTCTGTAAAGGACTTCTGTCTGTGAGAATTGGGGGTAGGTTAAGAAAAAACAAACCCCAGCTCTCAACTACAATAAAAACGCGGTTTCAGCAACAACCAAAAGGTTGTTGCCAACAATCCCTGGGTGGTCAAAGGTTGACAGGAGTCAACTGAACGCGGCAAAGCAACATATAAAACCAAATGACCAAAATTACTAACAAATTTTGAACTTTATTAGATTAGAGAATGATGAAGCAAGGTCTTTTACAACTCTTGCATTCATTTAAGGGATGTAATAGAATTGAGGTAGTAGATTAAATGTCACAAACCAATTGAATAATGATATGTGAGGATAAAAATGAATTTCTTGAGTCAGGAAGATCTTGACAGATTTTGAACTGACATAGTCAAAAGGAAAACTGAACCAACTAATATTGGGAATATGCTTTGGATGCAATTACCACTTCTCCCAGCTGCTCTTGCACATGATATTTAACCAGAGGTGTCTCTTGGGTAGGTAGGTGGAGGCATCTTCTGAATAATCCCAAAGTAGTAAATTGATGGCTTTTTCTTGGGCTTTTTCAGTACCCTTTTAGATAAATATTCAAACATAATTTGGTAGAAATTCCCAAGCATTTGGCAGGAATTGAAGTGGAGGCCTAAGGGGGAGGCATAACTTTACACTGTCTCTCTAGTTCTAGCTTCAGGGTTGTAGATTAGGATCTCCTCCATAGTAAACTCCAAATTTGCCGGGTTAGGTGGGTACTCAGTAAAATGTAATGGGCCAAAGGGAGCTCCTGGTGGACAGTAAAGTTCAGGCAGCTGGTCTGTGGTTTCTTGGGATAGGTGAGCACGGGGAGCAGAGCCGCAAGGAGTAGACTGTAAATGAAGTAAAACTAATAACAAGTATGGTATGACCTGATTGAACCAAAGGTTCATGTCACCTTATTGCAAGAATGGCAATGGGTATCTTCCTGGCGGCCCAGGGTATAAATATGCCCATCTGTCATGGTAAAACTTTAACAAATTCTGTTGGCCCAGGTTTTCCCAATTACCAGGTCTCCCAGTCTTCGGTGGCGTCAGTTGCAGGGGTTATCTCATTGGCTGCTTTGAACTGAGGAAGCTCAAATTCCCTAGTCAGGTGGGGGCTTGGCTGCCTCTGGGTGGCCCGTGTTCTATAGGAAAATTCTCTGTTTCCCCTTCCATGCAGGCCCAAGTTACTTTGGAATCAGTGGCTGGGCCTGCCCATTGATTGGCTGTCTTAACAGGAACCCCCAGTGTAGAGAGTATTGGTTTAGGTACATTTGGTTTGTCAAGCTTAAAAAGATTTTCTGAAGTTGAATCCTGTTCTGGTTTGAGCCCAAAAAACTGCGGGCAGCCAGGTGGCCCGTGTGATGCCAGGGTTTGAGTTTCATAGTTGAGGCTTTTTGATAAGCATAATTGATAAGAGTTTGTCACTTGTGACATCATCCCCTTCTCTCCTGGTGCCCTCCTCCTTCCCGGTCTCCTTTTCCAGGTATTGCTATATGGCTTCTTGTGTGTTAAGTAGGTTGAAGATCATTTCCCAGGTGCTTTCTTTGGGGGGGATAACCTGCCCATTTGACATAGTACTGTGGGGTCTTGTAGTGGAGGCGGTGTCTGTGGATGTACTCTACTTTGTATTCTGTTGAGCGTCCTTCCTGGATGGGTGGAGGTTTTGTCTTTATCTTCTGATGGGGAAGGGAGGTTCCATCTTTCTTGAATAGCAGTGATTGATGGAAGACATTGTGGATTTTCCAAGTAGGCGGCAGCTCTAGTTTGTAGCCACTTCTCCTATTTGCTTCACAATCTTGTAAGGGCCACAGCAGTGGTGGGCTAGCTTTCTACTGGGTACATGTAGGGGAATGTTCCATGAGTCAAGGTAAACTTCTGTAATACCCTAGAATGGTGGGCACCACTTGGAGTATGTATGGTAGCAAATTGGAGAACTGGAAACCCACCAAGGCGGTGATTATGGGATACACTGTCATTAGCCAATATAATACTTTGGTGTGTATGTTGAAGCGTCCAAAGCTCCCGGCAAAGTAGGTGAGGATGTAGTAAGCAGAAGTATACATGGCTATGGAGAGTGTCAAATGGGGGAGATACCAGAGGCAGCCAGGGTCCAGTGTTTAAAGAGTTAAGTTGGCCAGGGTCGTGGTATGGGTCATAACCTAGTCCTTCTGTGGAGGGGCCAAAGAACTCTGAACTCTGTTGGTAGCCCCCAATCCCAAGGCAAGCTGTGAGTACAGCTGTGAAGATGAGGTGATTCATCTTCACTGGGTTGGAGGGTTAGCAGGGGCTTGATCTTTAAGTTTAACTGTAGTTGAAGTTTGAAATTTCACTTTATTGAGGGTTTTAGTCTCAATAATAGCACAAGCTATTACTGAGAGGGGATACTTTATTTATAGTGAGCCCCTACTTGCAAAGTTTTGCAAATGGGAGTAAAAACAGGGGACTGAAGTCCCCAAAAGTTTGGTCATGGGACTTGGGAATTGGTGTTTGAAGGGATGGCCAAACCCTTGTTCCTGGGCAATCTGTTGAGGTTTTAGACAGTTCTGCTTGGGGCCAATAATTTCCTCTGGATGGGTGATCAGATGGTGATGACAACTCTTGGCTTCAAACACTTATATTTTTGGTTTGGGGATGCTAGTTTGGTTGGAGTCTAGGTCCAGCTGATTGTTGCTATCCACCTGGTTCTATTGGCTGGAGGTCAAGGTATTTTTATCTTTGGGGGTTATTTTTGGCTTTTCCTCTATATTTTTAGAATTTGGCCTGGGTTTTAAAATATGAATTTGCCTTCTTCTGGGACCCAAGAATTATTTTTAAAATTTTCCCCTGCTTCAGGGGACTTTTCTGATTGGCTGGGTGTCATGGTGGGTTTTGGTTGGCTGGGAGGTGGGCTCTGGAAGCTGGCAGTGGGCCCGCTGGGAGTGGGGTGGGTGGGTGGGTGGGCGGGTGGCGGGCCTGCCTGGGTGCACTGGCCGCAGGCGCCTGTTTGGATGATAAAATATTCTGGTTTTTATGAAGTTCTGTTTCTTTCAAAAATTGATTTTCCTTTTCCCCTGATAATGGGGGAAATTCATTATCAAAGTTTGCCCCCTTATTTGGGCATTCTTTCACTTGTTTCAGGGTTTTTCTTCAGTTAAAATCTGGTTTATGTCAGGAATATTCCTGAC